>JANIJG010014488.1:9686-25338 GCA_024611175.1 Megaceryle torquata
AACAGAACTAATTCTGTTCAGTGATTTTACTTTTCAGTTCAGTTCTTCTAACTCACTGCACTGTCTGCAGTCAGCAGCCTGTTTGCACAGGCAGGGTCTGCTGCTGGCAGTGGTAACACCCCATGGTTGGAGTTACTGCCAAGGGTGGGTGTGCAGAGCAAGACCACTGCTGTATCTTCTGTACCACGTTGGGGGGAGCATAAAGTAAAAGGTCACACTTGTGGAGAGGAGGGGACATAACAGGTGACCTCAAACTGACCAACAAGGTATTCCAGTCCATAGACACCATGTTTGGTATAAAGCTGAGAGATCAGAAAGGTTTTGGCCTCCCTCTCTTTGGTCTCTTGGACTGCTTTGCCAGCTTGGCTTGAACGCTCTTTGGTTTCTCCTGAGGAGCATCCCAAGAGGAGTCTGTCCATTCTGCCTTCAGTCCCAATCAATGTGTTCCTGAAACCAGTACCGGAATCCAGCTCCTCAACACAGCTCCCATCTGCTGCGAGGCCCAGGCTGGGACTCTCCACCTGCTCTACAGCATCAGTAGTGATGGTGATGAAATTACCATCAGGGGGGTTGGGTTCTATACTGGTTTTGTATATATTTTTATATATTCCATTTTAATTACTATTATTATTTCCATTTTAATTAAAGCTGTTCTAGTTTCCTTTTCTAATCACTAAGTCTCTCTCCGTCATTCCCTTTCTCTTCCCCCTTTGTGGAGGGAGGGGGGTTAACAGAGAACAGCTGTTATAGGTCTAAGGGGCCCCCCTGACCCTAAACCATGATGTGTATAAACATGGCATATAACCAAACTTGGATTATTAAATTTACAACAGGCTTAGTGCCAAGCTTTACTGACAGGTATGATATGGACAACTGTCTTTTTTTTTTTTCTTTCTTTCTTTTTTTGGGGGAGGTAGTGTGAGCTAAGATTGTTAGAAGCTAGAAACTTAATGAAAATTGTAATACATGGCAGGGAGAAAAAGCAGATTTAGAGGTATGGTGCACCTGGAAAACTGAGTGCTTTGTGCAATGAATATCCCAGGAAAGGCAGAGGCTGGGAGAGGATGCAGTACGTTCTGAAGGGAGAAATTACCCTGGCAGAGGCTCCTTGGAGATGTCAGGCATGTAGAAGTTGATAGTTTGGGACTCTTACAGGGGTAAAGCCTAAATGAACAGGATTGTAGAGCTTTCCTTCATTTCAGCCAGTGACAAAAAAATTCTTCAGCATTTCTAGAAGAAGGAAGTTCAAATCTGAGTACAACCTCAGGTGCTGTTTCCATATAGTAATAATAAAATACCTATTTCCCTTGAGGACAACACTCTTTCTCTTCTACCTTCTTCCCAACATCTAGATAGACAAATATTAAAAAACCATCAAGTTTGTAAAGAAAAAAAAAAAGGCACTGAAAAGCTTGGTAAAATGATTAGCACAGCCAATCTGTCTGTATTACTACAAGTGGGTAGAATTTTTATCAGAAATAGTCACTATTCCCCTAATCTCCACTGATTCCTAAGGCTTTTCTCCACATCAAAGAGTATCAACACTTAAAGACATTTGCATGATAATATTAATTCACACACAATTCACACCATCTTTTGATCAAGATTACTTTGATTATTATAGACAAGATGGTTTATATTAAATTTTTCACACTCTCAACATCATACTGTGTAATTGTTTGGTCTCCTAATTGCCAGGAAAAATCACATCAGCAGAAATAGCACTGGTAAAAATATCCTAAATCTGATTTTTTTAAAGAGATCACTCTTATAGAGTAGGACTGAAAGTAGATAGACCAAGATAAATCAAGAACTTTCATAAATAATTCCAGTGATGACACTAGCGAGATAAAATGTTGTGGGTTTCTCCTGGCATATGCCAAGCTGTTAGTTTACAGTGAATGGTCTACAGACACTATTCTTATGAGCTGGAGCATCACTGTATTTTTAGGATATTAATCATCGCATCTTTAGAGTATGTATTGGTCATTGTATGGTGCAGGTGAAACACTGCGGTCCAGTGAAAGCACTAGAACTTTAATTGCGGCCTCAGTTCTGCTCATGGATGCATTTGATAGGTGACTTTAAAAAAAAAGTCTCTACAATCAGTTTGCAATGTGAGGACAGTGATACTATCTCTGGTCTGTGCAATTTGCTATCCCTATTGGGACACAAATGTAATAGTCCACCTTTCAAGTACAGCAACAGGAAAAAAGTTCAAGCATGGACTAAGGTTTCCAATACCACACCTCAGCAGGATAATAAAAGAGGTAGAGGCTATGTAGAAAGTGTGTCCTCTCACAGAGATATTGTGTACTGAATGTACTGAATCAGCCCAGTTGTATTTCCTATGTCCTCCACATCAGGAGGAGTAGCTTAAGCAGTGTTCTTTAATGAGCTTTATCCCAGCATGGATAGTGACTCATTCTTCTGAATCCGTTTGGGTGCCTTGGCCAGAGAAATGAAGCTGCAGTAATGGTGAGCTCTTGTTGTCCAGATCAGCGAGCCCAAACATTATTATGCTTTATATTCTTCTCAGGCAAATTATGGCCATTTCTTAACACATCTTGACATGGGAGTCACTCATCTTCAGCACAGAATCAAAGGAAAACACAGTTCCAGAGGATTAAGGAGTCAACTTCCCCGGCCAGGAGCCAACCTCGCACCTGAGTCAAGGGTAGGAGTGTCCACAGTCACAATGGCCTGAGAACAGCACGTGTCACCTTACCTAGCTCAGTGAAAAACCAATAATCAGAAATCTGGGCTTTGGAAAGATGCAGTATGTTACCCTTTAGCAGGACTGTATTTGTAACTCTGAAGGGGACAATATTTGGAAGTGGCACATTCTATAATAAAGTTGAAAAGACAGACTACATAGAAATCTCCTTAATAAAAAGCTAACTACCTGTTCATAACATGACCTGCTTTGCCAGGAGACATCTCCTGAATAATAGAAAAGCATTAATCTCCTTTGTTTTCATTGGTAAAATGAATCTTTAATATGTAATGAAATATCTAACGAACATAAGAAGAAACATAAGAAGCAACAAAACATCCACTTACACATTTGAATGCCAGTATCTACTGACCACCTAACCAGCTTGGGTAAATTGATGCATGTTAGCAACAGCCTTACAAAATGGAGAAGGGGTTTACATTGTTTATAAGCCAGTTTTTGGATTATCTGGAGTTTTATGCAGTTTTGTTTCACTTCTTCATTCATATTCGTGCCTTGGTTTTATATGACCTGTTAGTATGATATCCAGCTTGCAGTTTGGTCATGACTGATGGTTTGGAAGGTTTCATACATGGCCTTCCATCTCTACTTTAATAAGATGCTGAGTTTGATGGAAAAATAATTCACTTAGGCTGCTTCCACCTTTCCTCAAAGACAAAATAACCCTGGGGGTTTATTGCATTTTGTGATTGATAGAAAATTGGAATTCCTCACAGAACTTGTCCCTATGTTTGCATACTTCTCTGATTGTAAGGGTCTAGTTCAAAATTTTGCATGCTTGTTTGAAAGCATAATGAAGTCTATGATTATCTGTTTTCTTCTGGGCAGCTCACGAGTGTTGAATCCTCACTATTACTTTCCACAGAAATACAGGAGAAAAGAAATTCTGGCAGTTTAGAAAATATCTTAATTATTTCCTCACATAAGCACAATTTATAATACCCAAAGTAATTTATCTCTGTGAAAAAAATATGTTGGGAAAATAATTTAATAAGCTAAACAATTAATCACTACAGAAACCATACCAACATTTTCTAACTGGTAATTAATATTTCACTGAACAGTTTTCATTTTCTTTCTGGAAACTGTCCTGTATGCTCCACTATCTGCAGTCAGTAGCAGCACAACCATTCAAGTGTTCAACTCAGCACAACCTGTAGAAATGTGTTTTCTTCTCTCCATCTCCTCGCTGTGCACTACCCTGTGCGGCACATGCCATCCCCCTCTCCCCAGGTAAGATTCCCAGCACTTTCTGGTCAGGTGCTAAAATCTTTCAGTCAAATCAAAGATGAAGCTGGCAAACATAAGTCATCCTAAGAAAAAATGGTGGTATTTTGTTTTCCTTTTTAAAGGAAAGTATAAAGTAGCTTTGGGTAGGCAACATTCCTACAACTTGATGTAAAGTTTAACACAGTGAATGTAATTTTAGCATAAGATAAAATAAACAATACAGAAAAGTTCTGCTTAGGTTAGATGGCTCTAATCCAATAGAAGGCAGAATAAACCAGCAGTTTGCACTTGGGAATGAAAGCACAAGGATTCATCCGACAGAGATACTTCCACAACTTAACATGATTCCAGTATTAAATGTTAGGTGCTTTTGCAGCAAAGTATGAAAAGTGTTCCTTAGTTAAATAGCAGATTTTTTTGTTTCTTCGTTTAATAACAAATGCATTAGGAGGAAGCTTTTGTTTTACATCAACTTGACAATTATATCACTGTTTTGCTGGAAATGAGCAGTTGGCACTTTCTTCATGCCAGCATATGCATGTGTAAGTTGAATTGTCTCTGAACTAGAAGCAATAACAAGACACTCCTTGTGCCAGAAACCAATTAGTTATTTCACTGCAGCCAGGTTCATCTCGACAGTGGAAGCCCCTGTCACACAGACATATGACACCTGCAGCTTCTGCACCAAGAAAAGTCATCTCTGGGATAACTGCTTAGTCACTTTAAGGAGTAGACACCTACCCTCTTGGAAATACACCACCTAATTTTATTAAAAAGAACCACCTTTCTAACCATATTAAAAAAATTAGAAATAAAGAGTGCAACCACAAGACTGTAAAGGGTTTATCTGATCTTCCTAATGTTCCAGAGGATTTATGGGCAAAGGCAACTTACCATTCTCATACAAATTACTTTTTGGCAGCTTTTTCTGCCCATTAGAGACTTAAAGGCTGCTGTGACTTGAGATTTACAAAACCAGCATAAAACTAACTTCTAGAAGAGCAAAACCTATTGAGGTACCAGAGAAAACCATTGCAAACACTCTCAGTGATGAGGCAGGAATCTCTTGAGTCCTGCAGGAAACACCAAACCCTCAAGGCAGCAAAAAGTGAGGGGAGCAGTGGAAGCCTTAAAAAAGACCCCAAACTGACATAGGGGGGTGGGGGACTTGTGCTAATAACTAAGATAAGTAGAGGGCTTATGCCAGTAGATTTGCACTAGACAGTGCAAATGCAATCAGTCAAGAGAAGAAACAGGGATGGTTCACTCCCTGGTAAGAAACAGGAACGGTTCTTGAAGAACAGGTTAAAACTGACCTTGCAGTTTAGATAAGAACCAAGAAGGGACTATGCCTGCGCAAAGACAAAAAGCTACTCCGGGTCAAGAGGAAGAGTCACCAATCTTCATCCCCAAGACCTTCAATGACCACCACCAGGAGACAGTGCGCAGACTCAAGGAGGAGGAGATCATGTAAATAGCTAATTTTAATACAAAGCGGGGTAGGTAATGCATATGTAAAGGCATATTGGGAAATCCCATGATTATGTAATAGTGATGTCGTATAGATTGGGGATGAACGATTGTGGTGGGGTGACCCCCGTGCTGAACAAACATACCTACTTCACAACCTCCTGGTTGTGGAGTCTGATTTCTGCATGTCACAAACCAAACTAACACTTCTTCCAGTAACAGACTAGCAAATGTGGATAAACTGTCCAATCAACTACAAGGATGAAAGCCCTTTTTTTGAAGCCTGCTAGCAAGAAGTCTTTTACTACTGCACCCAAATGTACAACTCTCATCTTCTCCTACCTCTTTAGCAGTGTCACTCTGGTTACATAAACATGCTGTGCACACTGAATTTCACATCACTGATGTAGCTTGAAGCATGCCGTAACATTTTCCAGCCACATACATACACTACTCCAACTAATATGCATATACATATAACTCCATTAATGAGAAGCAATTATTCACAGATGATAAGACTCTTGTTCTAAAACCCTCTACATGAAAGCAAGAAAAATCTAAGTTGCAGGGAGACTTCTCCCTTTCATCAGTACTGTCAATTATAATTTTGACATTATGTAAGAAACAGAAGAAATTGGCTGTGAGCTGGCTAAAGGTTAATAAATGCAGTGGTTCAGGGAACTGGAGCAGAAGAATACTAATGGGTCCTGCACCTGGAATGCAGCTTCCCTCTTCATTCTAATTAGCTTCTCCCACATCAGTGCATTTACAATGCATTTGTGCTGAATATGTTTATGAAATAATGCAGGTCTTTGGCTAAGTTGAGTTCAAGTCAAACAGAAGAAACTGTGTGTTAACTAAAAATTGACCCTGTTATCACTACTTAACAAGCATAAAGTAATATTGGCAGCTCTTCTGCTCCTCCATGCCCACTTAAAAAAAAAAAAACAAACAACCAAGTATTTTTCTCTGGATTAATTCACAAATACATTGGTTTATTTTCCTATATTAATACATTTGGATTTCTCTGTAAATATTCTCACTTCTCAGCCACCAAGAGGTAACAAAATCTTAGCAGCAACGCCACAATTCTTATGAAACCATATTCTCAACAAAACATGTGAAAACAAAACTGAGCTCAACCAAAATGCTATAGCAAGAGATTTCCTGGCATTGAAGCATTCAGGAATGCCCACCATACATTGCATTAAACATCTGAGGGCAAAGGCAAGGGAGAGACTTGAGGAGTGAGGAACTGCTCATCTCTCACAGGGCTGTCAGAAAGTGCAACAAATTACATGCAAGACACGCACAGGATGAAACATGGCTTCTTCTCCCTGTCAAAGTGTCCTCCCCTGTGGTGGCCTGGGATCGCTGTCTCACAGCATCACAGAGCTGGCAGTCAGCCCTTGCAGCCACAATATAAATGATCTCTTCCAGGCTCTGCTCACCAAATGACCCTTAATCAACCACCTGCTTTTTGTCAAGTTGCTACCTCATCAGAGAGTGGCAAAGTAAACTGGCCAGAGAAGTTCAGACAATGTTTTTGTAATGAGATGTGCCACATTATTTCTCAAGTCTCATTTTGCATCTTTAATTCTATAAATAACTTCCCAGAGCAGAAGTGCAAATCCAGCTCTCCTGGCTGACCGCCAGGTTTTGGAGACATGGCCTCTGCCACCAGCTGAACATTTTGTGATTCATGTAACAAGTTCAGGAGGAGAGACGCTGGTGTATAACCAAAAGCAGCTAAGGTTAGAAATGGCACATTAAATTAGGTATCAGAAAGAAAGTCAGTGGAGCGAGTCTGGGTAAACCGCTTGTCTCACAACACTGTCAAGTGCATGAGCACATGCCCTTCAAACCAGAGAGGAGAACTTCACTTCCCTCCCTGATTGCAGGGGCTGCCTCACACCAGGCAGTGACCTGACCACAGTGAGGCTATGGCCAAGGCTGAGACAGCACCCTCCAGCCCTCAAAACCTTCATCAATGCCTACACTTGTTCTGCTTTCTTTTTCCAGAACAAGCAATCCATTCTCATTCAGCAATAGGAATGGTTTTGTTTGGTTTGGGGGTTTTTCTCTCTTGTAGACAAGATGCAGAGAGCATCAGCTGCTGCCAGAAGGAAATCATATGGAGAAAAACCTGCAGCAACAGCTGGTGCAGCTGCCAGCCTCCCCCACCTGCTCACCTCCCTGATCAAACTCTTCTTCTTCAGGACTGAGGAATTGCCTCCTCTTGTGTTTGCTTCCACCAGTGCAACAAGCCTAGTCCAGAGGCTGAGGTACAGAAAGCAACACTTTGTGAGTCTCAGGCATATTTGCTCTCTCTAACACCAGAGCAGAATGTCTGAAAGTGGGGTGGTATCATGGTTTAACCAGACAGTTGCTCACCCACTGCTTCCCCCCACACAACCCTCCTGAGCAATGGGAAGAAGAGACCCCAAGGGTTGAGATAAGGACAGTTTAATAAAAGAACAAAAAGATAGATGTAAACAAGAGTATTAATAACAGTACTAATACAATGACAGACAAAATGAGTAATAGAATCCAGGAAGGTTCTACCTGTGCCTGAAACACCAACTTCCCCTGCTCCAGCCATGCTGAAACCCCACGCTGAAGCAAGTCAAAACCAAGCACCTCTTACCCTAGCCCAGCCCTGCCATTATGTAGGGGCACAAGTGAGTATGGTATCAAATACCCCATTGGCTGCTTTGGTTGTTTATCCTGGCTATGACCCTCCCAGCTGTAGCCACTCCCAACTGCTTGGGCCACCAGCTGCTTGTGATAATTAAGCCAAACTGAACCCAATACAGGTAGCCATTGGATCATGGCTGAGAGCAATGCAGTCCTCCAGACAGTTCCCAGACATAGGCATGAATCTACTGAGCAAACAAGTATTTACCTCCACAGGAATTGCTTCCACGTCATACGTATATACTAACAGGTAGCTGTGGGTAGGAACTGCTTTGGGAGGAATTTCTGGATGTTGTGCACATGTCATAAATATTCTTGCCCTACAAGTCATTGTGTGAAACCTCTGGAAGGGTTTACTTTGGCAAAGTATGGGATATAAAGCTTTAACTCTAGATACCCAGTGCTCCTGAGGGATTTGGGCAGTGTTTTCAAAGGATCGCGAATTTGTGGCCAGCGCTGTTTAGAACCAGATTTTACCAGTGACTTAGATCACAGCCTAAAACAATGACAGACCATCAGTAGCATGCAGATGTGTTACAAACATGCCCTGAAAGTACTTTCCTTCTTGACTGAAAAACACAATCACTTCCTGCCTATATTTACCTGACGTGTCAGCTCATAACTTGCCCCCTCCAGCAACTCATTTCTGCCATCTCCATACCTGAAGTCCTCAGTTGTTGTCTTCTGTACCCTATTCCAGGCACGTGACAAGATGCAATCACACACTCCTTGCTATGAAATTAGTCACCGCTGCCCTTGTCACAGTTTCTCCCCTGCTTCATAATGTTTAATAACAAAGAAAGATTAATTAAATTTTGTGGAACCATGGCTCAGGTAGCTCAACAGGGACTTGTTTTCTTCTTTTATTTAAATTTTCATTAGTTTTCATTAAGTTACATTACAGGTTGTAGTCGCTATCCCTATCTTGCATTGCAGCAGATCAACTTAAACACTTACAGGATTGTAAACAATGCAAGGAAATTAGCCTAAATAAAACTTTTTTTCCTCCAGGAGGGACTTTTTCTGTGTCATACCTCCTGCCAGAGGAAGCCAGAAGCCCCGTGAGCTCTAAGGAGGAGGAGGGCTGTGCTGTGAAATTCCACTTGGAGGCATATATTCACTCTAGAGTCAGTACAACATGCAACCCTCTGAGTGAGAAATCCCACCTCTCCCATTGTGGGAGGTGGTGAAACTTACACCACATGTTTTACAAGCCACAAATTCTGGAGACATTTCTTCATGCATCTGGATGTGGTCACCAGCATTTTGGCTTCTTGTAATACCACAGATTCTTCTCAGGCTGAGAAAAAATGAGGACCCAGTGTTTATGGCTGTACTTCCATGATGGCCACCTGATGGGGACACCCCAAGAACTTCCCTTTTGGGGAAAGCCTGTTTGGGCTGCTTTGATATACACACAGCTGCTGAACAGTGACCTGAGCAACTCTAACTGCCTGGCGTGAGAAATAGTGGAGGAAAAAGTTAATGTAAAGAAATACTTCCTTTTCAGTCTGAGTGTGACCCATCTGGTTCACGCCAGGGTGCTTTTGCACATGGGCAGGTCAAAGAGAAAACCTCCTCTGTCAAATCACAGCAGAAATACAACTGTTCAGTCATAAGTGTGACAGACCCACTACGTTACTTTTACAAAATTGATTGAATGTCTCACAGTCCTTCAGGCTTTTCCCACAACTTGAGGTCTCGATGGCAGATGCATTTTCCATCCGACAGCCCAGATGACAGGCCACAGCCCCAGACAAGGCCCTTTGCACAAACAGCTGTCCACCTTGCGAGTGCAGGGTGAACCAGGGCAGTGGAAAGCCTGGCTGAAAGAACTAGGCGGTTTTCTTTCATTTTTGTTCCTTTTGTGAGGGCCATCACCTGCATTGCCAGTTCTATGATGGACTGCACAAGTGTTTGTGCAAGAAGAGCAGGAACTGAACTTCCCCAGATCACCGGGGAACCTCTTCTTGTGCTGCTGCTCCTTATCAAGGTCACCCGAAATGACACTGCAGTTCCTCAGGGTCTAAACCACACATTATCTACCCTAGATTCTTCACTTTCTCTGAATGTTATCCTCCCAGTTTCTCCTGTACTTTCTGTTTTGTACACAATGACCTACTACTACAGCCATATGTGGCGACTCCTCTCCTCCCATATCTCATCTGTTTCTTCCCATGCCCTCAGACCAGCCTCTCCAAGCTGGCCCTATCAGTTCTTGTCACAAGCAACTGGAAAACTCCAGAGATGCTCTTTGAGTCCTAGCACTGTCTGGAAGATTTCATCTGAGCAGGTCTGGCCATAGGGCAAGCTTTGGAAAGAAGGATCAAAATGAATGCTTCGGTGAAGCAGGAACTTCTATCAACTTGCGTTTTGGTGGATGGGTTTATGTTATCTAAAATTACTGAGCAGATGGTTTTCAGTATGAGAAATACATCAAATCTACCAGGTGATATGCAGGGAGCACAGATGAATGAGAACAAGAAACATTATTTAGAAGAGCAAAAAAAGGAGTCCATAATGCCAGAGAACACTGGAGGAATGTTTCCAGGATGGGGTGTTAATGGATAGCTGCTATGAAAAATGATTACAAGCTGTAGAAAATACAGGCTGCACAAAACTGATGTTATCAGCTTCAGTTTAATTTTCACCATTCAAGGTACTGAATCAGAGTTATTGTAACAACCACTCAATGTTCTCAATAGTTTTCCCTGCCTGCATGTTTATTATTGGGTTTTTCAGTTTAAGGCAAGAACACTGAGCAGCTCATGTTATAATACAAGGTTCTGAGCACATTTTTCAAAGGTTATGAAACTGCATTTGCCAAGCTTCAAGTTGCCACATTGCAAGGGAAGGAAATGAGAGAGTATAAATCCATTTGCAGCTGTACTTCATTCCAAAAGTAATCATGGGGGAAAATACAAGGATTTAAAAACATCTACTACAAGGTACACTCAGCAGCTAAGACATCCACACTGGAGAAAAGAGATTTTCAAAGTTTTTCAGCCTGACACAGAAGTCAACGGAGTCAACGGCATCTTTAGTACCTGCCTGTGCAATACACGCACTTTAGCTTTTTTCTTACACTGCACACACCAGCTGAACATAAAATCTGACAAGGCCTTTCATACCCACCACTTACAACCTACCCTGAGTGAACTGAAAAGTTTTTGTTCCCCATGCAACCTGTCCTATTTTTTTTTTTTCTTTCAGGATCTGAATTTAGTGTTGGAAGAAAGTAGTTCATTGTTCACAGTTTAACTGATGTATTTCTGCACTGGCACCTGCGTAGACAGTTTCCCTCATAGGTATGAAAGGACATAACATCAAGGATGGATGAATAGAAACCATTCCCTCTGACGCTCCACCATAACTAGGACAAACCTGATGCCAACCAGACACTTGAACAGTGAGATTATGCATCCCCTTGCAAGAGGCTGAAAATTAGTGTCATGTCACCTGTGGACAAACTCCGAGGTAATTCTTCCATCAGTGTTCACCAGGTCCTCATTTCATTAATTGTTGTTGTAGATTTAACATAGAAGAACTACAGATTTGAAGATGGGTGTCAACATTTTCAAATAATTTAAAGGGCCATGATGTACCTGAAGACAATATTGCCAGAGTCCACTGCTTGCACATGACTCTTTAAATCTTATGATGCTGTCTGTATCAGTCAGGATACATGACAGTGTGCATTCCCAGGTGGAGGTAAGGTATCACAGGAAAAAAAGGTACTGGGGAAAATGAAAAGAAACAGCAAAATAGGAAAAAAATAATATTTAGTCTAAAACCTGGTTCTTCAAAAGAAAAACTCCTAGTTTTATTGAGAGAAAAGTTTGCTGATTAAAAAATTGCCATATGTGTCTTTGCAGTTGAGGACAGCACGGTGCCATGTGTTGAAACAACTTACTCAGGCCTCATCATGTTTTACTTGAAATTATCATTCACAGGGCTGGAAAGGTGGAAGAGAATCTCCAAAATGAATTAGGCTGCACTAAACCAGCTTCATTAATGTAATAAACTTCAAAGTAGAGAATTTATTCAATCTGTAGCAATCAAAATGTAAATAAATACAAGAATTCAACTAAATCATCCAAATATTTAGGGGCATTATATTACTTTGGGGAGGTTTAACACTTACACCGGCACATCAGGGAAGGGAAAACTGGCTTGCACACACTCAGGTGATTCATCTGAATCAGAAGGCAATGCTCTGAATTAGATGGTGCATAGCAGGATGGCACTACACCTCCCAGTACTCAGACCCTAAATCAATATTGCTGTTGTATAACATGTTCTGCAGCATCTCTTATTCAAAATACTATATTTTTATTTAGCAGCTGGCATTTATCAGTATAAGGAGGGCTTTCTTCTCTAGCTGTATGGGATGAATACTGACTATTTTGCTTATTTAATGGAGGAATTTGAGTGATGCACTGACAGGTTGGATGCTCCACTAGCAGCAGCTGCTGTGTAGCTGCTCAGTCCCCAACACTGTCACCCTCTGACTGATCTTTCTGCACCAAGAAACAAGGCTCACTAACAAATACAGCTTCTTACAGTTTCAGTACTCGTGAATCAGAGTTTCTGCAGGGGATTCTTTTTTTCTTTGAAAGTGCCATTCAATAGTTTATTTTCTGCTAGTGGATGGATAGCTTGTGTCAATATATTAAGTTTTGCAGTGACACTTGTTCCTCCTGCCCCCTCACCTGCCAGTTCAATTAAGGGCTCCCTGAAAAAGTGCACTGAGTTTTTTGGCACAGGCTGTGCTTGAAATAGAAACAAAGGATATCACAACATTAAAAGAGGATTGTTGCCATCTTAAATCCACAAAGACATCTTGAGTTTGATTGGTGGTCCATTAAAATGAAGGCCCTTAATGAAGATGTGACTCTGGCATAATGATCATTTTTGGAATACGAATCAATTCTGCTGATTAAATCTCTGAAACCATTATTACAGGACCTCTCTTTTTAGAACCTATCTCATTAAAAAAAAATATTTGGATCCCTCTTGTTATAGTTAGCTCCAATTCTCTCATTAAGTCCACCATTTATGATCTTTTTTCTCATGCTGAAGCTCTTAAATGGAAATGTTTCCTCCAAAGGGCTTTTCCTTTGTGCCCTTGTAAGGGGGACCTTGTGAGAGTGATAACATTCATGACAGCTGCTCTGCACTGTACACAGCCAAACAGCATGCAAAACCAGTGATAAATGGAGCCAAAAAATGAAACACTTTCATATTCACAGGTGCCTGAGGACACTTCAATAAGTTCACAGGTGTCTAATGAACAGCAAATGTCACAAGAGTGGTGCACTGAAAAGATCATGTGGAAAAGTCTTTAAACAAAAATTATCTAACAACAAAACTTACACAAGATTAAAAGAAAATTAAGTTTCTGTGCAAGATCAGGACAAACAGTACAACAAAGGTCAAAAAGACCCATGTTCTCCATGCGTTGCTGTTAATTTCAGGTCCACAGCTTTAAAAACAGCACTTCCTCCATGCGCTCACACAGCAAACATGTGTCCTCAGTATGAAGAGCAGCATGGTGTCAGTGCTGTCAAGGATTTGCAGTTTGTCTTGCCATTGTTGTGGAATGAGACCAATTTGGAGGCTTATCTTTGTTGTTCTATTTCACCCCAAGAGTTGCTGGCTCCAGAGATGTGCTCTGCTTTGTTACCCTTCTTACATTAGGCTTCTGCTAACAAAGGGTCAGATAAGGTGAAGTTATGCCAATAGACTTCAAGGTAGGAGAAAAATTGGTCATTGAAAATTTTTAACTGTTTTATTGCTGCAAAGCCAATAGGCCTCTGCAAAGACTTTTGTGTCTGCTCAATATGAGAAAAAGGCAAGAGACATTAACTCCATCAAAAACCTTACTTACAAACTGAAGAGGAGCTGGAGGGAAACTGAAGAGGAGCTGGAGGGAAACTAAAGAGGTGGAGAGACTTACAAGATCCCGTGACATGGTAATGCCAGGGCCAGCATTAGAAACTAGTCTTTGTGATTCCCAGTCTGGCAATCTGTTTTTCTCCCAACCAAAAATGAAGCAGGGCTCATAAAACCCTACTGTCAGAAAGGCACAAGATTTTATATCCTCATCCAGGACTTAGTAGCAGCATCCAAGCTGGCCAGCTATCCCTAGCACCAGGTGCTATCAAGGTCTGTTCAGCACACACAGGCAACGTTCCTCTGGCCTTACCAATCACCAAGCCATCTGTTCCCCTACGTATCAGGCACACACACACACAAGTGCACACACACACCCCCCCGTTACTAAAATACCAGCAGCCCTAACTTAGTCTCAATAACTGTCACGTTTCTGGACTGTTCAAGCTCTGCAGTATCTGTTAAAGACTAAGAATCTGAGACCAAATTTACCCCGGGTTACTCCAGTATGATGAAGCCAGTTGGCAATTAGGAGGATCCAAGCATTCCCGGGTCATAATCGGTCTCTGTGCACATCAGTGCAGCTGTTTGTGCATGGGCTGCCAAGCCACAGTTACTCTGCATGCTCACTGGAGTAATAGACTGCAGTTCACTCTGAGTTAATCTGTGTCTGATTCATTGTGGGTTGCCCATGTGTAAAGAACTACATCTCAACTTCCCCTCTAAAATCATGGGATTTTATTGTTACAGAATCAAGGCAAATACGGTACAGCTTTACAATCTGAAGCAGTAGCTCATAGAGAGCAAGAGGGTACAAGTACCTACACTGCAGGTAGCCTCACATCCTACTTTCCCTCTCAGCCTCAGGAAGAAGAAAAGTTTCCACAAAAGTCCTCAGAATCAGCTGGGGAATACACTGATGTGAACATGAGTTGGCAGCTCTTGTTTGTATACACTCCAATCTACGCACCTACTGCTCTGAGAAATACATAAAAACACCACAGTCAAATAGGGCTACTCTCACCATTGACTCAATTTCTCCCTCAGAAAGACTGGCTCTGCTGCCTGTATACAGCTCCCCAAAGAGGTAAACTTGTGATTTTTTTTTTTTAGACTGCAGTGTGAGAGAATTGAAGACATGAGCCATTTTCTCAAGGCATTAATATTTAATACCTTTCTTGATAACCTAAACTCATTCTCTGACTTCAAAGCATTTAGTGGTTTAAACCAGTGCAACACATTACATAATCAAGATTTTTTTTTTTTTTTTCTTTTATGGTGAGCATTAACTTAGAAAGTCCTCAGTACATGAAATGAAAATATGACAACACGTAGGCATGCAGACCACAGGAGTATGTAAATCTATCTGGCATCCCTTAGACCACAACTCCTAGCCCTACCCCTGGTCTGTAGATGACTTGTCATTACTTTCCTATTCCAAGCTAGATTGATTTCAATGAGATTTAAAATGACCTATCAGACTCAAATATTAAGAAAAAAATATGTTAGTGTTTAGAAATGCCAGAAAAGAAATACACACAAAGAGAGGAAAAGAGAAGAGAAGAGAAGAGAAGAGAAGAGAAGAGAAGAGAAGAGAAGAGAAGAGAAGAGAAGAGAAGAGAA
>JANIJG010014488.1:25438-52887 GCA_024611175.1 Megaceryle torquata
GAGAAGAGAAGAGAAGAGAAGAGAAGAGAAGAGAAGAGAAGAGAAGAGAAGAGAAGAGAAGAGAAGAGAAGAAAAAGTTATCCAAACAATAACATCTGGAAAAAAAAAAAGTTATGGATGTCATTATGCTCTGAATAGTGATATAATCATCTCATTGCAGAGTGGCAGTGCAGAAAAATGAACACAATGTTAAATTTTATACAGACAGAAATAGAAAAGAATGTGGAGGTTACAATGCTTTTAACTAACATGGGGAAACGTGCTGACCCGTGAAGGTCTGGTTCAAGGTGCAGCTCATACTTCCCTGGTGTTCTAGTGGGGACAGAAATGGAGAAAACTGTTAGGTGTAAACAGAGGGAATGGGGAAATAAGAAGGAAGGTGATAATATCAGAGGTGTTTAGTTAAGAGAAAAGCGATACGTAAAAGCAAAAAGTACAAATATAGTTAAGGTCACATCAGGTGCTTCCATTTGCTAAGATAATAGCGCATCCATGGAAAGGAACAGCAGTGTATTCAAAGCTCAGCAAAACAGGACCTGATTATCATTCCAGCATTTCTATTTAGGGTAAAAATCTAAACCAATCAATTTGAGATTTGAATTTTCATTGTTGGTTGGTTAAGACCTACTGCAAGCTGTTCTTGCCAGTGAGAGGCACGTTCAAAGAGATTTGCAACATTTTTTGCAGGATGCTTAAAGTTTTCTAGTCCTATTTGAAAGTTTCTCCCATAGTAAAATCCCTCAACATCATTCCCACCCCTATTTTTAAACCAAAGCTCTTCACAGACATTTACCTATAAAATAAAAAGGGTATCAGGAATTAACATGTACTGCAGTTTTCAAAGCCCCCCATTAGGAAACACTCATTGTGGCCAAGTCAATGCAGCAGCAGGTTTTTTCTTAGAGGAAAGTCAAAGTTATTCTAGTCATCCTCATTGCTACTACTTTTATCCTCTCTAAGGTGCACAAATGGTTCTTCTTTTACTACTATAGGAACTCGGAGGCATTTCAGCTACCAGGAGAATTGCACAATTTGGCATGTTTCCTTTGCTGGGAGAGGAGGGTAAAATCAGCATCATGACATTGTGATACCACTGTAGAATCTTTTTCTTCAATTAGCAAACCTCCAAGCTGATAAAACTACACAGTCTCGGAAACTGGGAGTAAAACCTGTCCAAGGTCTCTGTATTCCCTTGAGCATAGAGAAATGCCAGTTCCTACCTGATTTGCTTTTCCCTGTGCAGGATGCAGGGAGAGAGCTGCTCATAACCAAGCCTCTGAAATGCCAAACATCACCAGTCCCCAAAGTAATTAGTTGAACTACACAATTCAATAATGAGTGTGTCTTAGATTTCCAAACTGGGTTAATATTGTATATTTTTCTCTCTGGAGACCTGTGCTCAGATTGTCTGTTCTTTGTATCTTTCATAGATCCTTACATACAGTGTGAAATGTTGCCCACCTGAGCAACAGTATGCTGTATACCTAATCTTTTCAAAGGTTCAATGAGCTCACTGGACATGGCACGTCTAACTAGCAGGATAAGGTCCAGTCTAAAAAGAGAGAAAGAAACCACCAAACCTTGTGTTTTTGCAGCACAAATATGTTTTTAAGGATTATTGCTGCAAAATTAGACCTGGAGCTGCACAAAGCCAGCTAGAAAATGTCCTGGACCTTGCAGTAACCTCGTGTAAACAATGTTAATCATTATTATTTTCTGTATTACCATACTGTCTTGCCTACTGCAATGTTAAGAAACTTCAGCACATTAAAATCATTATTGCCATAGTTAAGGAACAATCATCGCCTACATTATAAATGTAGATTATTTTTAATAAGTATGTTCTGAGCACAGTGATTTGAACAGAATGCAGTCAACCTCTGTAATGGTCATTCTGTGTAAGCTAACAAATAAATAGTCATTACCCTCCACCTCCTGACAGCTTTTGGGGGAGCTTCTAGAAAGAAAAATATGGAAATCAATGCAGAGACCTTCAGCGTGTGGGACTTATTTTCTTCAGTGGAAAGAAGGACCCAGATACAAGCTGTGCTGTACATGGGGAGATGCCTGCTGAAGCAGACTGCCAAGCAGGAGAGGAATAGCAGTGGGAGAGGATCACACAACAGATCAATAATGCAATTTGTGGAAGCCATGGTTCAGTTCTTGTACTGCAACAAATCTACAAGGGGAAGATAATGCCGTTTGTAAACTGTTGGAAGAAGCAGAAAGACAAGTGGTTGGTGTGATCAATGGGAAAACTCACCACAAGAAGTAGGGTGGATGGTGTTTCTCTATATATAGACTAACAGACTTCAGCAGTTGGCCTTAAAACAGGTGTTTTTGTGTCCAAATTACAAAAAACACTTGTGTTCATACTGGGCGAGTTGCTCAGTTTGCTGTGAATGCTGCTGGCAGTGCCATGCACAATATGTCAGACTTAAAAAGCTTCCATTTCCCAGTTGCCACTTAAATTTTATTCTTTTTTTTTAGCAAGCAAAATCTTAGAGGATTCATAGCTGCCATAGATGCATCAGCAAATACTCAAAAGAATGATCTGGGAGAATATGACTGCCTTTGAACCAGATTCCCCGAGGAATCAAAGCTGAGATGACTCACAGGACTCAGAGAGAGAAATCAGCTACGCTGACAGGTAGAGTTGGGAGAAGCAGCCTGGATACACACACCAGCCCAGCTCTTCAGCCACAAGACAAGAGTCACAATGGTGTTTCCAGATGGAGTCACACAGGCTCTGTCCCGCATCACCCACTTCCTATAAAGACTCTTGTTTCTTTTATATGACTGAAGGACTTCAGCTGGGGCTTTGATGGACAGCACTGCAGGTGAACCAAAGCCATTCAGATGACCATGTGTTGTGCAGAAGAAATTAGCCTGTCCATTGCATAAAAATGAAGATTCAAGATCAGAGAAAGATTCAATAACCTGAGCATGCTTCATTTTAATTCATGAAATGGGGATGTTTAGATAAAAACAAGGCAGGGTCACTTTGAAATGGCTTTGTAGCAAAGGACAAGTCACCCAGCAGTGTTTCCTCATCAAAAATCTCATTAAGCACAGAATAAGAAATTTTTTAGCTCTTATTATCCACACAGTCATGTTTATTTTGGGAACAAATGATGGACTGTTCTGCTGCAAGACATCTGTGAGCAACCTTTCACCTCCTGTCTGTTATGTTTATATTCAACATGAAGCACATTCCTCAAAAAGATGCTTTGGATTTATACAAAGACTTTCAACCCACTGCCTCGAAGAGTAATATTTTAATTGTCGAGGGTCTGTTTATGCCCATTTTGTGGAATAAAGAAAGACTTTCTTTAGCTGATGAGATATCCTGAAAAATGGGGTCTTACAGAACCACTCAGGAGCACTGTGTGAACCTTACTCCTTTAGCTCCCCTGTCCAGGCAAATGACTACATCTTAGAAAAGATTTTAATTGCTCTACTAAAACCGTTATTTTGATTTAAGTCTTGATTAACCAGAACATGAAACAAGCTTGCTGATATCAAAGTCATAAAAGATGTGAGACATTGCTGCCATTTTCTCACACCCCCATTTGCTCTCCCCCATTCTCACCTGGTCAAACTCTGAGAGCACTGCCAAGGTAGCTCCACATCCCCAGCTCTCCAGCTCTTCTCAGGGATGGTGTCATCCTTGGCAGGACAACTTCTCCTCCTTGGGCTGGATGTTGTGTCCACTACTGCCCAAAGAACTCCTACATTTCCGCAGCCAAGATCATGAAGGCCCACCATGGTTTGTGCATCTGCTGTATTTCAGCATATGGGAAAATGCTGCCACAGGTTAACAGGCATCCTTGACTTAGCTCCTACTGCTCCCTCTGCTGAGGGAGCATCGTTCAAAGTAGACTTCTCACACCACCTGAAATTTTCATGACTTAATTGTCTCCATCCTTTTCATAAATTAAATTAAACTGGGAATATCATGCTTATACTGCCAGCTTTAGCTTCAGGCATCTTCACCTTTAGATAATTTCTAACAATAAAGGCTGGCTCAAAACATGTGGCTGTTAACACCTTTCAAATCAAATTGCCTCTTAAGGAAAAAAAAAAAGGTAGGCCTTATTCATAGATGATGCTTCATCTTGTACCATTTAACAAGGAAGACAGACAAGAATGATGCCATTGTTCATTTTCATATCAACTGGCAGAAATTATCTTTATTAGAAAAATGAATTTTTCATATATTTACAATTTTTACATCATGTTATACTTGGCACGTGTGTTTTCCCCAAATAGTTATATACATTTCAGTACACACAGACATTCGAGTCCCCCCCATTTCCTTAAAGTTTTTCTACATATTTAACAAAAAAGGAAGAACACAATACAATTTGTAAGACAACCATAATAATTATATATTTCTCTATCGTAAAAAGTTTGAAGCAAACATTATTCTTTTTAGATATGTTTCAAAATATTTATACAGTATTAGCACTCAGTCATGCACTGGGATAAAATATGGTTGGGGTGAACTGCTGTGGGATGGTATGTGTGACGCGGGAGGCACCCAGATCCTTCAAGCTTCACTGTGTGCTGTTGTGTAGATCCAACTACCGCCAGGATCTCAAAAGCAGGGACAGATGGGTGCAGGGATAGCCAGGTGGATGCTTATCTCTGTAAGACGATAGTCAAAACTCTGCGTGTACTGTCACTTGTGTGTTAAAATTCATTTCAGTTTGTTAAACCTATCTAATAAAACAGGCAGTAATTGGAATGTCAAAACTAGTTTTTAATTATTCTCTTTTCCCCCAAACCTTTTCTTTTGAGGAATCTGTTGACTATGAATTTTGTAATGAAATTATGGATTCTCTTAAAAATCAATTATTTTATGCTTGATTCCAGTTAATCAATTTTCTTTTCTTTCTACTCTAACATCCTGGTTTATTTCCCCAGGTGTTAAGAGGTCTTCAGACCTCTACTATTCTTTGCTATCAACTGGAAATTTATGACTTACCCTTTTGTATGAAATATTACACTGGAGAGTGTTACAGTAAATTGTACTAGTAAATAACAAAAGTGATAGGCTTTTAAATTTAGTGTGTATGGAATCAAATGGTTCCAAGATTTCTGGTAAGGTTTTATTTATGGAATGCAAATTTCTTCTATTGCAATGTAGATTAGTGCTCTGTGGAACTAGTGCAAATGAATACCCTTGGAGTTTTTTCCTCCATCAAAATAAGAATAAGAATACTTTTCCAACAGTATTAAAAACTAATTTTCTTTCTTAACAAAATTCTAAGCTAATATTGTGAATTCTTATTTTCTCAAGATACAAACTAAACTGGTCTTATGATGGCAACTGAAGATCCAATACTGATTTTCACTCAACTCATTTTTTAAAGTTCACCTGCAAATAACTTCTGATCCGGCTCAAAATAGAAATAAATTACTTGAAACTGTTAACAAACAGTTGTGGAATCTTTGTCACAATGACGAATTTTTGTCTTGTCCGTCATTCTCCCTCAAAACTTTATACATATATATGAAGCTTATATATAGCTTATATATACATGTATTTATACAAAGACTCATCAGGACAACACATTAAATTTACATTATTCAAGTAAACAGGTAAAAGTGTTTTTAAAACTGTAATTTGAGATTTAAAAATATTTATGGTAGTTTTAGTTTAGCAGAACAGAAATATTAGTGTTCCATCTAAGCCAGCAAAAATCATTAAACCATTAAACAGGATGAAAGAAAGCATGGAATGCCCTTCAGGTTTAGTGTAAATTTGAATCTAATGAATTAAAATTAACATTATTAGCTCACAGGTGAAGTGCTTTTGAGAGAACCTGAAATGTATGGATGCAAATTTTGCATAAAAATACCATACTTAGTTAAGAATCAGGTGGGAGTTTGCCTAACACATTAATGAATTCTGTTTGTACCTTCTGGTTTCAACAGGGAAGACACAAGATACACTGTGCATGTGCATGTGGGTGTGAGGTGTGAAGACAGAGAGATCAAGCTGTTCCTCATCAGTGCAAAATGGAAGCTCTGAAGTGAGTGACTATTTCTAAGTATTATAGCTGATATCAAGTATAATCTGTAAACAGTTCTTATTAAAAATTGCACTAGTTTCTCTCCTAGCTGCACACGAGATTACGTGATGCAATCTCCATATGCAACATGAGGTTTGGTTTTGTTTTTTTTTTAATTCTGAGCATGAACTCCACTAAGGATCTGCTCTCCCATCACTCACTCACACATTCCTATTTAAGTCAAAGGGTGTTTTGCCTAAGCTTGGAATCCTGACCTAGGCCAGATAAAAATGAACTAACCAATAATTTTCTTCTTGCAAATGAAGGACATGGAAGCAAGTTCTTCTCCAAGACACACCTGCAATGAACTGTAGACAAAATTTGACCCTGCAGAATTTTCTGTTTCTGGTTTAAGGTGGAAAAATTAATAACTATCCAACTCTCTCTTTGAAAAAAAGTTCAGGAATTACTTCAAACACATGAGTCCAAACAATATTTTGTCATAAGTTTTGATTAGAGCATTTCAAATTTAGAAAAGAGGCCAAATACCACAATCATCTCTTGGTCAAAATCTCCGCATCGTCAGCAACAGAAAGCTCAAAAGCCTGTGCATTGAGAAAAGTGATTCTGAGATAAACACTACTGCTAAATACTGCCTCTGTGTGCAAAAGTGATTTGGAAAATTGCACAGTCTTCAGAGAACATCACACAGGCAGCCACTAGTGCTTACACCATCTGATCTTTCCTGGGAATTGTTGCTTTTTAGGTCTCCTTCCTCAGCTACTTTAGTAACATGTTTAACAACCAGATGTGGATCACATAAGCTGACACAGAATTTCTGAATCAGTCACCAGGCCAACAGGCCCCCTCTCTGGCCATGAATTTTCAAGACAGTATGAGGACACTTCCTTTTCCTATGGCTTTGTTATTTCTAGTGAGCATCATTTCCAGCTCTTTCAGACAGGAAGTCTCCTCTGACCTGTTTTCATGTGCCCTAGCACAATGCAATCCTGATCCCAGCAAGTCCTTTAGCCTCTTCTGTAATAGGTATCAAACACTACAATAAATGCTACTAGGGGCTTTGTGGATCTAGGAGGTTTGGAAAAGAGAGAAGAGAATTACTTAAAATAAAACACTACTGAAATGTGTCCCACGGCTTTGGGAGATTACTCACACATGACTAGGTTGGGAAGTGTATGCACGCTCACGTGTGTATACTGTATATATATTTAGGTTAACAAGTTTAAGCTATTCATAAATAGCTTCTTCTGGTATTTGGTAATTAAAATATCAGGCTTGTATCATTCAAAATAGTGCAACCTACATAGCAATATACAGGAAAAGTACACACATTGTTCCTATTATCATTAATATGCTTGTGCATATCAAGATGACAGGATACCCTTTTCCTTAGGATTAACCTTTTGCATATTTAATTATATTCTTTGGCCCATTTTCCTGTAAAACCTCGTATGACAACATAAAGACTTTGGCTTAAAAAAAAAAAAAAAAAAAAAGAGAGAGAGAACTCCCATTTTTTTCAGTGACTGTCATAAACTTAAGTGAAATTCAACTCACTTTAGCTAAAAATTATCTTTTCCTCCAGAAAACACATACCCCACAGCCTGTCACAGACCACCCACTAGTGTGGATAACTGTGAACCTCAAATTTAATTTCTTTTTACTTTTTAAGATCTTTTATGCTTCAAATGTTGCACAACACATCCTACAAAATTTTTCTAGACTCCTCTAATCTTGTCCCAACAGTGAACAAGAAAGGTCTCCTTGCCCAATAGCATTGGGAAGGCACAGAAACCTTGTGAGGGCCTTCAACTGCATCACTATGAGGCCAAATACCCAGTTTGCAATGTGAAACAGAAGCCAAAATATACTTCAAAAAGGTTTTTACCATTAAACACCAGTATTAAACGGGCTCAATACAAAATTATCAGACTAAAGTATCCTGTAGTAATATTGTAACACAAATCTCTTCAAAACAGCTATTCTTATATTCTGCAATGCACAAAATAAACTTTAAAAAAGGTATTTCCATAATGCTTTTGCTGAGAAAAACATACCATTTCTTCTAATAGTACTAGAAGTGCAAAACAAGACACTCTCCATTAAAATTTCATGTCACTGTAAATATTACCATTTGCCCACATTAAAGCTTAGTATCATTTATGAGAAGTGAGGAAACTTTCATCAACTCCCAAGCAAAGTATCATCTCACTTGGAACTTTACAGTGCACTGAATAAGTATCACAATATTTATTGGTATTTATTTTCACAGTTTTCTAACGTGCACATAGAAATATAATTTTTGAAATATATTAGTGAAAACAAATACTAATACAAAAGGGAAAGGACAAAACATCTAGGAGTATAACTGCTTATCACCACTACTTTTTAAGAGCTGGAGAGTCAAAACCATCTCTCTTAAATATGTAATACTATATTTAGTGTGGTTATCTACTAATAAAGATATTGCATGACAATGTTACAGTATGGATATATTTTCTACTAATTTAGCATTGTTTTCAGTACAGGTAAAGAATTAAGCAGGAGTATCATTTTAAGTGCAAAGCAACAAAAACCTGGTAAATAGTGAGGTAACTTATTTTTACTTATCTTATTTCTGGTTCTTAAATTATAGATATGACAAAATAATCACACAGTCAGCAGTGGATTCTTACAGCTGTCAGAATGGCATTCATTAAAAAAAAAAACCCCAAACCAAACCAAACCAAAACACAAACAACAAAAAAAGCAGTGCCAACCACAGCAGATACATTCTGCAGAATGTAACAAACAAGCTCATGAACCTGCGAGAATTAAGTGCATTTTCACTGCATTGCAGGATGATGCACACTTGTGATCCTGACTTCCAAAGTTGCAGGACACTGGAAGAGCACATATTTTTAGAGAGTGTACTCTGTACACAGTCGATAGAAGCAAGACCAGAAAAAAATGAAAAGCTTGACTGAGGTGAAATAAATGAGGATCTTATTTACAAAGAGTGCAATAACCCTCCCCAGCAGAGCAGAGAGAAGCAAGGCAGGATTATTGCTCCCATCTAACAGGGCAACACACACCAGAGAGCACAACCACCTCTCCATCCCACAAACATTGCTGCGACACTGCAATGAAGGTGAACATGAGATTAATCCCACATGAAAGCTGAGCATCAACAAGAATTTTACACTATGCACAATATGCGCACACCGGACAGAAGAATCTGCATGACCAGAGCAGTGTAAGAGATGTGACAGTCTTGAAGCTACTCCCATTTAACCACAGCTTCACAGGAGACTCCAGCCAGACCAGTTTGAGCCTTTCCTCTATGACACCACAGACCTGTCCAAACTTGCATCCATCCACAAATAAAACCACTGTGCTCGCTCCCAGTGATGCTAGATACTAATATGTTGCTAATACATTTAAATAAGAAAGTACAGGTGAGTTTGGGCAGAGAAATGGCTCATATAGCAAGTCATACTTTAAAAGGCCTTTACGTTCGAAAGAAGTTCCTTCAGCACTGTCAAACTTCGAAGGCTTAGCTCTCAACAGGAAGGAAGTTTAGATTAAAAAAATAACATTGGTAGAACAAATAATTTAAGCATATCACTGGAAAACCATTTTTACATTGCTAACCAGATTGCCCTATACTGGAAAGATACCTACTTTAAAAGGACTTCTGAACTGAGAAAGGGAAAGTTTAGCAAGGGAATGTATGAAACACATGATGCGATGATTAATACTTAACACAATCTAGCCAAGCCACAGGATAGTTACTGTCCTATATTAACTAAGGATTTTTGCCATGGAAGATCTGTTTCCATTAGGGTTTGTATGTCAAACATCTTAAATGTAATGTAAAACAACAAAAAGATTTGTTTTCTTGAATTCTTCCTAAACCCAAGCTGACAGACCCTTAGATTCATAACACAATTCCTATTCTATGTTGATGAACTCTGCAAGGAAAGGAATAGTAACAAAATATTTCCCATCACCAAGATGCATGTACTACTCTGTAGCTATATAAAAATAGCAAGTTATTCTACAAAGACTAGATTCTGACAGTTTTCTTTCATGCTGGATAGTCACATGGTATAAAGAAAATGATGATACCAACTAGACTGGGAGTACTGCAAAACCCACAAACAACTGGTGCTGCCTCAGTAACTACTTGCACAAGCATAGGAACCTATAGGCACCTGCAAGGTTTAAGTTGCTATTATTTGCATATTTCACTAACAGATTTTTGAGGCTGGGTGATATATAGACCATGACTTTTCTAAGCCCACCTAACTGGGATTTGAGATTGTATACTTTCTTAAAAGTCAACAGAGAGGTAAAATATTTCAGGACACGTCACACACATAACTGCTCCTAAGCCTTCAGTGCTCTGACCTAGCATCCAGAAGCAGCTTTCCCACTCTTCCTCTCTTTCTTCCCTGACAAGTGGCAACAGAAAGAGCTTAGCCTTCCAGAACAGAAACCCAGACCTATGTGGACACAGCTCTAGATTTTGCTTCCTTTAAAACTATGCAACAAGATTTATATTCACCAGGGGAAAAACAAACAAACAAACAAACCACTCCTGATTTTCCTTGTGAGCCCTATTTCACCTCCTAAGTATTCCTGAAAGATCACAGAGAAAGACACAGGTATTTATGAGATGCTGCCAAAACACTGTGAGCTGATGGTGATTTGGTTTCTTCTTGTCCACAGCTCTCTTTCTCCTAACCAAGCTTCTTAGATAGCTGAAGAATGAATTCTGAGCAAAAGCTACAAAAATATTAAATAAAATTTTCCATAAAGACAAAACCTCTTATTTTTCCTTCATTTTTTCTTATATATTAAAATATCTCATTTCCATGCGCTTAAGTTGGTGGGTGCCTACACTGCTCTAAGAAACACAAGCACAACACAAAATCCATTTGAAAGGAAAAAGGAAAATTTACTGTGGTAAAAAGGGAAAGACAAAAACATGAAGAAATTCTACAATGTCTTTAAAAGAGGAAAAAGCAAGAGGCAGGTATGTCTATGTAGCTGTTTTTACCTCCATGCACCTACGCCATTCCTCAGCAATTCAATATCCTGCCTCCATAAAAGGTGTCATCCAGGAGCAGTGTAACACTACAGGACATGCTACCAAGAACAGCCCATATCATTTACAGCCTGATTCAGTTCCAGCTGGAGTCACGGGAAATCTTGGTGATAGGAATGACCAACAAACTGCTAGAGCTGTAATCAGGAAAATGTAACAAGTCACCAGCACCATCCAGAAAGGTACAGAAAGGATGGCCACTTATGCACGAAGATTCTTTTCTCCTCTTCAAGAATAGCAGCAGCTAGAGTGAGAGAGAGGGAAATACAGAAAGTCTTGATCTCAGTTTAGTTGAAAGTCAGTGCAAATATATCAACAAAGCTCAGGCAATACTCAGAATTCCACACACTCTATGACTGAGCCTCACAAGCTGTGGCTTGTGGCTCTACTGTTGAAGATTTTTCTTCAACTTCTCAGCTTCTTCTTCTTTACATGTATATATCTGCATCCACACCAGTTACTCACCTACAATTCTATATTTTAGCCTTTTATTTCCCCTCTATTCACTCATATTATGTGCCAAGATCAAAACAACAAAAGCATGCAGATTCTTACTCCCTCTACTTTCAGAATGGTGGGGTTTGGTTTTTTTCTCCTTTAAGGCACCATCTTTTATTTCCATGTGAACAACTGCTGTGCAACATTACCAAGTCTTCCCTCTGCCTCTTTAATTTGTTTTGGTTTAGGAGAGATGGTTGCATTGCATATTTGCCTCTAATAATAATGAATCTCTATAGACACCAGAAATCTGCTCAAATCAGGAAAAGCAAACACTGCAATATATTTTTTTACAGCTAATTTGCTCATACATTTCACAGAAGGATAAATCCACCTGGGTTTAGGATGTTTACATTTGGATCTCAACAGTTTGAAAATGTTGTAAATGGGAATTTTTCTTTCCCACAACTTCACATATATAGTACTTCTCTATATATTGAATTTTGCATGTCTAGTTAGATAGAGATGATGATACAAAAGACTTAGAGTGATCAGCAAATACTTTGAGAGCTTCAAGATGATGCAAAAGACAAGAGCCACCGAGTTTTATAATCCTCTTTGTAAAATTCTCAGCAACTTGCATGGCAGCTTTTGGCATATCAGAGGATACCATGTCTGCTGAAACACACCAGATCAAAACACTTAAGACTTTACTTAATATATTGTGATTTGGATTGAGAGTTAAAATTTGCCTGAAATATTTTTCTAAACTGATTACAAGAATATTTACGCCTTTAATGCATTTGCCTTCCTGTAGACCTGAGATACATTGCATACCTACATCTTTGGGAAAAGGTTTTGGTTCATGAGAAGTAGTGTTCATCCCATAGACACCCTAGCCTTGCTTAGCTTATACAACTATTCCTAAGAAATGTGACTCTCTGTAAGGTCAGGCAAGGATAAGAAATGTGACTCTCTATAAGGGCAGGCAAGGATCTTCTGTTAATAAAAACTACATACAGTGAGGAATCAGAAAGCGTACCATGTGAATTGGTGCCAATAATTGTGACCAGATGTTGAATAATATTGAAAACATTATTTGCTCTGGACAGCATACAGACGCTGATAGATATGCTTTCTGAACATATTTATGATAAAGTGTATTGAGGTTTTTGGAAGCTGGAAAGGGACTCACAAGCCCAAGTCTCACTGCATTTCTTTCCTTCAAAAATATCATCTTTCACCATCATAGTGAACTTGCAAATACATTTGTAAATACCAAGAACTCATTCTGGACTGTTTTGTAGTTAAAATCAGCTTAAACCTGTTCAATAAAAAAAAAAAGTTAAAAAAAAAAATCCCAAAAAAGTCTATCCCTATACATCACTTATATTGTCTCCCATTTGTAACTCTGCTCTGCAGTATGCTGTTCCGAATTAAAAACTTGCATACCTGTGCCTCTGGCATGCAGATACAACAATTAGAGCTGACAGACATGATTCTATCGAAAAGAGTTCCAGCGTAAAGAAAAGTTAGGGTAATATTCACATTTTCCAATTCACAGTGATAATCCTTTCCCCGATCACTGTTCTTCAGTGAAATGTAGGGAATAATTCTTGAATCATCTAAACTTCCTCTACACAAAAGCTAAAGCAATTCTCAGAGTAGCAGGAGAATGAGAGAGCACCATCTGTGTTAATTCCTTCAGTATTTAAATATATTAACAATTATATTTACTTCTTTAGTTTAAATTAAATTTACAGCTGTACGCTCTACTCATGAAAGACTTTCTCTCTTCACTTCCACACTCCCTTATGGTTACAGTCTAGTAGGTTTTTTTCTTTCAGTGGGGGTAAGGAGGGGTGTTGTAGCAGACATTTTGTTTCTGAAATAATCTTATTGATCTTGACTAGAAGTAAAGTCATATAACAATTCGTCCCTGTTATGTGAGTACCTTTGTATACCAATAAGTGATAATACAGATACTGTTCCTTGGTTATGTCTGCATATAGTCAATGTATATAACAGACTTCATCAGAGAGGTTAAAAAATAAAAAGGTCTGATGTTCAACAAATATGCACAATATTCTGGAACAAAGAAGTCCCTCAAAAGGTGTTAATCCTTCACTGTGTATGCAGATAATGGTATTGCACTCCTCACTGATTACACTGAACATATGGCTGTTAGTGTTTGATACTGTATTAACAGCTTTAATACTATTAACATACAGCTAATTAGATGTCACTAATACACTATGAACAAAGAATTACAGTGGGTTGGGATTTGGTTTGGGAAGTGAAGGAATAAAAGAAATACTATACAGCCCTGAGTAATCACCAGTAGGGGGCAAATGCAAACTTACATACATTAGGCCTCAAGGTTACTAATAAAGTCCACAGCTCCATAATAAGTGCCATATAGTGATATCTAAAAATATATACTCTGGATTAGGCAGCTGTGAAACTTCTGACAAGATGACTGAAGACTTTTCAATGAACTTAGTTTCTAATGGTAAGTGCATGTGAAATATAAGAAAAGCATTTGTACATTAACGCTAACCAATATCCATGGGGCTTCCTTTTGGTACACAGCAGTTCACATGTTTGGGCCTACAGCCTTCCCATTTATTTTCTGTCACCCTAGAATGTACATACTAATTTTGTGCTAACCCACTGTATTTTATTTATTAAGGTCCTGGGCTTAGGTTTTTTTTATTATTATTATTATTTGGCTTTGAAAATGATTATGAAGCTAAAATATATTTTTGAAAGTCTAACTTTCTGTTCTCTTTTGGAGTCTTGTTTCTGAATCTGTGCAAATGCATTCCTAATTCTTTTTTGTCTGTGTCATACTACATGCATACCATATTGCTTATCCAGTACTAGAAAATCATTAAACATTTCTAAGGACAAAAGTACATTTAATGATACTTAGCAACATAAATTAGAATAACTGAAATAGTAAAATAATTAGATACAAACCAGCATAGTTGCCAACATATATTGGGGCTATTTCAACACAGCTTGCCATTTATATATAAAGCATACATAAATGGCTATTTCTTATCCTTTTCAACAAGACATATTTTTAAAGGATAGTTAAAAGCATACTAGTTTATCTATTCATGTACAAAAGTACATTGGGAAAGGGAGAGGTTTACAATTCATTTACCATAACAGGACACCGTTAAAGGATAAATCCTCCCTCTAAGATGGTGGCAACTATTTTTTCCCTATAGATAAAGTGTTCATGGAAAATTTAAACATCTGATTCAAGGCTAGGCATTTTCTTATACACACGTCTATTGCTACAGGAATTTAAAACCCTTGGAGTTGAGTACAAGCTATTCCTATTTGCAACGTAAGGCAAAACATGCTCTGAAATGTACATGTCATTATGGATCCGACCATCCCTGGAACAGTATGATGCTGTAGACTTTATGGTTGACTTTAAATAATTGTCATTTCTTCCTCTTGTTGGTAACGAATATTTATAAAGATCAGCTGGACTTCGCCTAAGAGATAAGTGCTGGTCATCACGATACGAGTGCAGAAAGGGATTATCATCTGAGTGAACAGGATACAGGGACTTGCTCCGCTTACTGTCCTCTAGAGCATGAGTTAAAAGTGAGGCCTTGTTGCTCAACAGTTTGCTTGAGGGAACACTAAACATGCTTGCATACGGACTGCTCTGTAGAAATTTCTCTCTTTCTTTCAAGCTTATACTACGAGAAGGTCTTCCAATATCAATTTCCCTGGACTTTTCAGCGATATTATCAAAAGAATGTTGCCTGCTTATCCTCAACTTATTTTTTTTATGATATTGCAGAGCATTATTTTGTGACCAAGTATGCTCATATATTTCTTCAGGAAGTGATAAGTTCGTTGTATCCTGCAGCATCTGATCTTCTTCAATATCATAGAGGTTCCCCATCCTCAAGCATGCATCACATTTATAGGGAGATCTGCTCGAATAGTGTCCCGCATAAGTTGGCAAATTGGAAAGACAGCTCCTGCAGTGGGTGGAATTCTGTCTGTATCTATCATTCATGTCAACTAGGGAAGCATTTTTATCTTTTAAAGTGTAGTGCTTTGCATACAGTTTATACTGGTCATTATTTGGAAGACTGTCATCATTATGCAAAGGAGTTCTGTTAGCAAGTTCTGCTTTCCTGTAATTGTCATTGTGATCTTGATAAACATCAGGAAACTCTATAGTTTCTGGAAGGACAATGTTTTCAATGTACTGAGGTGTGTCCAAGTGGAATCCCGGCTCCTTGTCAGCGTCAATCGTGTAGATTTTATCCCGGGGAGAGCTCTGCTTGGTTTTCAGATATGTCAGTTCCACTTCGCTACAGTCTTTGGGGTATTTTGATGCTACTGTCCTTTTTTTAAAATTGTCCTTTGTTTTATGGTGCTTGTTGTTGTTTTCAGGTTCCATATGGCAAGTAGCTCGGCTTGATGTCTCTGATACATCTGAATGGACAATCTCTTCAGGAAGGTACCTTTGGCTCTTCACCGAAAGCTGCCTGTTTTCATCCGACTCATTTTCTCTCTGGGAACCTTGACTCTGACGTACAGATTCTTGACGTAAAGACTCAACAGATTTCCTCCAAAGCTGCCTGGGTCTGGAGTTCACTTTTGCTTCTGCTGTTACTGCAACCTCTACTGTATTTGGATTGGACTCATTCAGTGTGAGAGGATGCTGACCTTGGAAAGCATAGTTGTTAAGATTGTCCTTGTGTCGATTGCTAGGAAGTGTCTGTAGATCACTCATGTTGTCACCAAAAAAATTGTCCTTTGTCTGAAAGGATCTGTTATCAGAAAATACCAAGTTTCCCTTATCCATGACCATGTCCATAATTAAGGAACCCCTCTGAATAAAATCAGCTGTTCTTTTGGGGGAGTTAATTCTTGAAGGATTGATATTGGTCATATTTTTCGCTGTTCGCAGTAGTTTTAACATGTTAGTTTGGGAATTGGTCAAAGTAAAGTCAGGAGACTTCTTTTTTTCTTCAATGTGTACTCCATGAATGCAGCTGTAAATACCCTGTAATATGAATAATATAAAACAAATTTAATCACAAGGTGTAAATTTTAAATACTTCCATTCTATTTTTAATTACCAATAAAGAAAAATTAAGCATTGTTTATCTAATGACTGGATAGATTAAAAGTACATAACCATGCTTTTAGCATTTCTTTACATCAGTGTGGAGGAATAGTTTTTGCCATGTCTGTTGGAAATGTAAAGGAGGAAAACTGCAGTATTTTACAAATCAGTGTTGGCATCCTCGTGCTTATTCCAGAAAAGAAGATTAGAAGGGACCCCAAAAGGTTCCCTAGTCTTATCACAAAATGCAACTCTTATTTTAAACCAGTGATTAAGATACGTGTCTAAACAAGACTGCAGTCAGGCTATTTTCTTGGAAGTTAAGGTTCTCTTCACTTTCACTGAAATAGAGGTTTCTAGTCCTCGTGTTTCAGCTTTTCTCTTTCCTATCCTCGTACATATGAAAAAAATCCCAGCTCTTTCAAAAGCCTGAATTTGAGTTCATTTTGAGCAAAAGGCTGAGGCCCATCTTTTAACTCCAACCTCTCTGGTCAGTCTTGTGAGCTCAACTGACATTTTTGACCCTGCAAACTTGTATGTCTTAGACATTTGCTTTTGAAATAAGAATTTTTTAGTTTAGTATTTATTTTGTTTGGATTTTTTTGTGTCTGTGTGGAAATTGATCCATTTCCTGTATCTGAGCAGCTCTACCATTTCTTTATCAAAATTTCCCCTAGAAGTATTTGTTTGCAGCATCTGATTACTGATTATCCTGGAGTATTATAATTCATACCCTAGAATAATCCAATGAAGAGATGACTTACCACTGAGTGCATGCATATTGTGAACCTGTTGACTATCATGAGCATCACAGTGATGCTCTAGCATGCGTCTCAAATGTTCCAGTGGGAACAAAAGGAAAGATAATGTTTTAGGGAGGTAGTGTTTATTTTGTCTGTTGTCTGAAGGGGGAAAATGAAAGAATACTAACCCTGCTGATTGAGAACAGCAATCCTGGCCTATCTGAGCAGACTCCAGTGAAGCAGAATCTAAGTTTCCAGTAAAACAAATGCTCCCAGATGAAGGTTATTAAACTGAGCGCCATGGCTGCTGCAAGCATGTAAAACACTCCTGCCATGTTGTCAATGTCCAGCTGGCTGCTCATGACTTCATTCTTCTCACTGTGGCAAATACCAGTCAGCCACAAGGTTTCTAACTCTTCCATTTCCCCTACGGAGAGCAAGGAGTCAAACCAGTTAGAATGCAAAAATTACTTTGTCTTTGCAAGTTTAAAAATACAGCACCATTTAATGCATCATTTGTGGAGCACTTTAGTCTTATCTACTAAGGATTTGCAAATATAGCAGATTTCAACTCACAGCACCCTAGTTCCAATGTCATCAAGGTCTCATAAATGACGTGGGAAAGTGGCTGCTCTAGAAAGCAGGATCTGTCATTTGGGTAAAACTTTCTTCTGCTTGCTATAACTAGCATCACTTGTTACAGTGAGGCAATCTGGACAGTTCCCATCCCAGAGGATTCCTCTGCCCCATCCACAAAAGCTGCGTTTGTTGCACACTCAGAGCCAAGGGGCTCCTCCCATTCCAGTCCAATAGGTGCCACCAGTGCAGCTCTCATCTGCAGGTCCAGCCGGTAGTGAGCCCGTGTGTGTGTGCTCCAGAGGTGCCAGTGCAGACACAGACCCCCACAGACAAACAGTAATGTCATTAGCAGCACCCAAATAGCACTCATGAACACAAATAAAGATGGCCTGATCCTCCTGCTGCCAGACTGAAGTCTGCTAGTGAAACACACACACATCATCACTCCAGTGATTCACAAACAAAGCAGTAATTACAGACCCCTCAAGCACTGGTATGGGCTAAGTTTGTGTAATATCTGTGCCCACACCCTTATACACACCTTATCTAGGCACCAGCTTAGATCTTGGGTCTTTCCAGAAGTCCCTTAACAAATCACATCTGCCCACACTCATAAATACCAAACAGAATGCAAAATCACAGCAAAACCAGCTAGGAGATTAGTTTAATAAAGAGATGGGACAGGTTGCAGCAATCAGACACTGGGCTCAGTCAAACAAGCATCCTTGACACGCAACCAGACCCTTTTATGCCCCTTCCTCTCCATTTTCATACACTTGCTCCTCCCTGATCCATTCTGATCCCTCCCTTTGGCCCTTCCCTTAAATATCACAAAATAAATTTCACATATTCTCACAATCCCTTTCAAAACTGCATATGAAATGTGTTCTTTCCTATGAAACCCATGACAACCTTATTTCCCCTTTTGGTACAAGTTGCAACATTCTGGCTGAACCTCTCCTGACACTCCTGGTTTCTGTTATTGTCCCTGGTATCTTGTTCACTAGGGTCTGGATATCTGGGGATTTGATTTATTAGTGTTCTTGTCTCTCATTTTACTTTTTATGTTGAATAGACACTAACCAGATAACCTTACAATCCAGGTATCTGCATATATTTTGCATCCACATATCCCTTCCAAGTTTTTACTCCAGCCTCCCAGCCCAAGAAGATGTTTCTCTATATTAAAAGACAGACCATCCAAATAACAAGATTAAATACTTAAAAATTCAGCATGAGCAGTAGCAACCAGGTCCAGCAGCTGTCTGTCCTCAGATGCTGCACTGGGTCACCACTGCAGTATCATTAGTCACATTTCCTCACTCCGCTGCATTTCAGTAATAGATGAACTGATTTGGAGATGCCATTTTAACAACTTTCTGACTTACAAACACTTTAGAAATAAAAGCCATTTATCAAAACTTTATGGTTATCTTGCCCGTAGTACTTTTATTTACGGCAAAGCAATGACAACCACCAACATTGGATGTAAAAACCACCCACAGCTTTATGTCTGAAGGTTAGAGTAATGTTATACTGGAAATGGAAAGCTTGACTAGCTTTACACCTACAGCACATTAACAAAGCTTATTGTGTTTCATACACCACCTGCTTTTCTGTAGAAAATAACTGTCATTTAATTCCTAGCTAATTGCAGGAATACATTCTGCCTGTTTTCCTGCTAAAGTTTCTTTTTAATTTCTTTTTTTTTAATTTTATTTATTTATTATTATTGTAACTAGCAGTATGTTTCAAGTAGAATTCTTCTGGCTTTCTGTCTCTCTTCAATTTCTGTTTTCCCCCAGTGACCTGGGTGGCTCAGCAATTGCAAACCCTCCTCCCATCATATAGTCACAGCCTTTTCTCTCATGGTGCCATGGATACCTCCCTCTGATCCCTCTGGATCATCTTGCCTTTCTTCTTACAGTCTTCTCTGGCCTTTTGCTGCTGCCACTGCCTCCTTTCTGGGCAGCAGCAGAAAAATAAATGGCATCATCACATGCCTGAAACAGAGCTTTCCTGGTTTCTGGTTCTGTCTATACCACACCCTTACTGCCATTAAAACACTTCATTTACTTAAAGCTAAGGAAGCAGATCCACTCTCTCCCTCTGTTGCATATTCTTAGACTTAGGATCCTTATTTTGCTATTGCGATTTGGCCTCAGATGATGGACACTATCCCTTAACAGTGGTTGCTACTGCCAACATGGACAGTGTGCAAGAAGCATCATTTTTCCTGACAAGATTGTTTTTTATATTGAGTGTTATATTCATTTTCAAACATTTTGTGTTGTTCTCACTGAAGTATTGCATGTGCATTCACGCTTTTTTACTCTCTTGAGGATATAGTCAGCTGAGTAATTCTATTATTATTTTTAATGGCATAAGCTTCACTGTTTCTAGACAATACAGCAGGCAATACAGCAGTCCAGAAAATACAGTATTAGCTGGCTCGGTATGTTTCCCAATTTAGGATATGGCTTCAGTTTGGAGGAAGAATTCCCATGCTACAGTTCCCTGGTTCTTACCCTGTGATTAAGGAATACATATTCAGTATTATAATCCATGCATCATTGGAGTAAAGATCAGAAAAAAATCACTAGAATCTATATTGACATTTCAGCTACCTTCAAGCTACACTAGAAGATCAATGAGCTACTCTGCAAGAGCATATTGCAGGACAGAGTGCCAGGGCACTGGGAAAGCTGCAGCCCACAGAAAATTGGTATGTGAGTTGCAAGTGGAACACAAGACTGCAATGGAGAAATTGCTTCTCATAGAATGTGAAGTAAAAATCTTAAGTAGGAAGGACAAGAACAGAAACCCTTCAGCAAAGGCATTTCACAAATTTCTAAGAGAGATCATTCAGTTCCTAGTTAATTCTGAGTTTAGTTTTGTGCTTGAAGCATGAATTGAACTTCTATGTTGGAAAAAGGCAGCGTATCTTCTCCCAAATTACAGTACTCAATCTTCAAAATACCTAAGAGCATCCCCAAAGCAGAAAGTCAATCCTAATGAATCTTTACAAGTCTTCTAATCTAGGACATAGGGACAAAAAATTATTAATTGTAACAGTACAGATATTGCATGCTGCCACTACACAGATAACTGGGGTTCATGATTGCATTTCCATATCTTAGAACATTTGTATTTCTTTTGTTTTACTAAACCTCAGTGGACTATTCCCCTTGTCTCTCTTTCAAGTCCTCCCCGAGGTCTATGAATAAAACTCACAGAGGCTATAGAAGAGAGAAGAACCCAAGCCCAAAGAGACCAATATTTCTGGTATGTGCCTTAGTAACTGAAGCTCTGACAATCAGCCTTCGTTACTTCCCACAGGAAAATTCACATCTTTTAAGATTTGGAGCCATCCATTTGATTTGACTGCTGTGCCCTTTTACAATTCATAATAAAATTCACAAAGGAATTTAAACCTCTTTTTTATTACTGTTTCCCCTGCGTTTCTTTCCCTTTGTCATGTACATCTAAAGTAACTATTGATAATCCACTAACCTTTCCACAAATGTCACTACAGAAACCAACCAAGCTTGTTGTGAGTCGAGATAAATGACAGTGCCCTCACAAGCTATGAAGAACAAAGGATCCCAGAGTCATTCAGAACCTGCTGTTGCAATAGCCCTTACGTTACATCTGACAATGACAGAAGTCACTGTTAGTTAATATTAAAAAAAATTCCACAATTTCATAGAACATCAAGCACAGTGAAGCACTGGATTGTCATATTTATGAAATCATATTATCTCTGAGTGGACAGATTAGGCTGGTAATTCTAGCCTCTCTATATATATCAGTTATCATTTACAGCATATATGTATATACGTGTGTGTGCACACACAGAAACACACACACAGACAAAACAACTGCTAATTTAACTGCAATAACACTTCAACATAGGTGACCCAATAAAACTGGCAAAAATGCCCAATCTATTTATTGCTTTTCCTGTGCATTATATTTTACCCGAGATATTTACAGAAGGCATAACATTTTTTATCACAAAATCCTCAGGTATGAAGCATTTTTTTAGATGGGATGTTGATTTGTTCCTTATAAAAATCGGACAAACTTAGACTGGAGTTGCAATTCAAAACATCGAACTTTGAGGCAAGTTAAACCCTGGTTCAGAAAAAGAGATTTAAAAGAATCAAGGTCTTTCGGAGGAATGTTGTCTTTGGAATCCTTTTGGGTGGTGTGACTTGTGAGGTAAATGTGTGGGGTGATGACACCTATAGCAATATATTAGCCTTGGCAATTGAAAGGTCAGTAATTGGTGATTACCGGGCATTGGAGAGTTCAGTTGTCTCCGAGAGTGCACAGTTCTACTTAGTGACGAAGTGTTCCAAACATTCCATAAGACAGAGCTTGGAAATCAAAGTCAGCATCCTCAATTTATATAAATGCCAAGCTTCACTGAACCAAGTGTTAATGGAGTTCACAGCTACAGCTAATAAGGGGGTCTTGAGCTACTTATAAATATTAATCAGACTTATTTTAAGGCTTTTTGTTTTCACTTCTGGCACTTACTAAAAGGAATGTCATGCCACAGTCATTTTCTAGCTCTGTGCATGTGTGGACTGGATTAATGATTAAATGAATAGTTGCAGATTTCAGCAATAAAATACATCATGGCACTAGCACAAGGTTAAAAAATGAAGAATTCCAATATGTCTGATTAAAAAAAAAAAAAAAAAGGTTATTTTTAGTTTAATATTTTCACAGTATCTTTAACCTGCAAAATTTACAATAACTGCATGATGCCTACATTAAGTTATTTTAAAATTTTCTGTAGCACTGTATCATAAGTCTGCCTCATTTATACTGTAAGAATCAGTATAAGCAAGTATGTTAAAGATCCATATATCGAGCAGTGTCAAGTCTCTGCACTATTCACTTAAAACACAGTATGGCCTTCTCTTATAAATTGCAAACTTCTATCTCAATGGTAATTCAAGACTATTTACAATGTTTTGAGGTTACAGCAAAAAGAGTTCTCAGATCCCTTTGTATTTCTCTTGGGTTTGTTTCTGTGGCTCTGGCGCGCTCTGATCTGACTGCGATTCACACAGAAACATGCCAGCTGGCCATTCTGACTGAATATCCCAGAAGTGACTTTCTTTCGCATCTTAGTGCAACACCTCTCACATATTTGACACTAGATCATTCTGGGAAGGAGTGACAAACTGTCCGGTGTGTTCCCTGAACAATTTCTTCACGATAAAAACATCATTATCCAGGCACAGAAAAGATACAGTCCAAAGGGTGGATTACACCCTTTTCCTTCATCATAGCCCTTGGCAGTTTTTGCAGGTTGTGGTAAATGTCATCTATCCCTGCCATCAACCTCTTGGAGCTGAAAAACATTCTCCCCTTTTGCAGTCTCTGTCACAGTCTCTTGGAGACGTGTCAGCTCTCAGGGGTTCTTCTGTGGGGAGTTACTGGGATCCCCAGATTCCCTTCATTACCTAGGCCCAGCATCTTGAAAGGGTCTGGCTTCCTCCCTTGGTTCTCAGCTTTGTTCATTAAACCACTTTCTTGAAAGAGACAATGTCTTCCCAAGTGATGGATCAGCGATGAGATAGTGACATTTAAAGCTGTCTGACTTACAGGTCATTTCAATTATGTTCTTTTGTTTTCTGAGTGATTTTCTCCTCTACATCTAAACATGCATCTAGGAAGATGCACCCATACTAAAAATTACATGTTATTTATAAAAAAGAGAAATCCCAAACCACCATAAACAATAATTCTCCACATGTACTTATAGAAAGGCAGCTTGGTGTAAATTTTTTTTTCTTGTTTTTTGAGAGGGAATATCAGTTTTTCAATGCTTGTCTGATACCTTCCTCGTGTCCTCCTCCCTGAGGACACAAACACAGGGAAAAGTGACAGAGATAGAGAATCTAACCCTGTATCCTCCTGATGGCAAAACCAAGAGTGTACACTGATAGTAAGTAACGAGCATCAGAAGTACTGCTCCATGCCTGGTAGTGTCTCCAGCCCTCTTCTCCAAGTCCACAGTCATAGGGTTTTTATCCTTCTCCTCCCCACAGCTGCTGACAACTGCCAAAGGGCACAGTCTCTGCCAGTACAGCTGTGGGTCGAGCTTAATCCTGGTAGAAAACCACCCCCAATATCAAACAAAGCGATGATTTACCTCCTTTGATCTTCACTCTTGGGAAGTAAGCCAAGCCTGGGCAGGGTTTCAGTGTGATTTGGGAATGCAGCCAGATTAAGCACAGACACATGACAATCCAAAATAGCAGTCAGAAGTCTGAGACACCGTTTGGTTCTAAAAGGTGTACTGCATTCAGACAGCCCTCGGGGAAACAACGCCAGCAGAAGTTTGGACAGAGTGTTTGATGGAGGGAAATTGAAGAAATACTAACGGACAGAGATATGACTTTGGAATTAGCTGTACACATGAGAAATGCTTGTCAAGAAGCCATTAGATAAAAGTTATGTGAGGGAAGAATAAGTAGCAAAATATAAACAGTGATAGCAGTCAAGGCATTGACTAAGTGGAAAAGGAAACATAAATAGTCCTTGTGAAGGATTTATTATTTCACTACCTACATTCTCTGCAAGGACAGTTATCTTATCCAGTGAGAAATTACATTAATTTTACAAGATTTGCAATTGGATAATCTACTTTTTAAATTTGATTCTCTTATCATACTCCAAATGATCAAATTAAATTGCTAAATAATTTGGTTTACTATTTTTTTAATAATCAGTAAAGTCTATAATTCACCGAGTTCTTATTTTTCATCTTTAAAAGACAGGTGTTTTTCTGCTCTACTTTAACCATGTAGGCTAAAGCCATAGGTTCCTGAAGGTAATCCCTGATGGTTCACAGGTTGCCTCCACTATTTCCAATTCCATAGGTACTCTGGAGGGCTATTTTCATCAGGTTCTTACCTTACTTTTAACCTATTTAATTATTCTCACACATAAAAGGAAAAAAAAAATTATGTGTTCCTTTTGGATAAAAACAAAAAAGAGAGAGATTTTTAAAACTTCATGTGCAAATGACAGTTTCAGAGTGGTTCAGATCACCAACTTGTACCTTCACCTTATCACAAACCAAAACCTGCCACTGAGGTGCCAAAGAGAAAAAGCAGATCTAAAACAAACTGAGGAAAAAGTAGTCTACTGGGGATGTCTCTGACAGTGGCATTTCTAAAATGGGCTACTGCTCTCTCGAGCGTGGGTGAGAGATTGGGTTTACACAGTGAGATCCACTGCACAGAGGCACTTGCAGCCACCTGAGCTGTGGAAACCCCCAGTGCCAGATATGACTGGACCGGTGCTGGGTCCTGAAGCAGGTGCATCAGGCAACTGCAATTGTATGGAAAGTCACTCTCCTCTAACTCCAACAAAACATTACATTGCATGAATGAGAGTTGTCTGGAAAAATTAATTCCCCCCTACATTGTGTTGCTTCACATGTTGAAACCCTTCTTAGGGTAGTTTGTGTATTCTGCAGAAGCATACCGAGGGCAAGCAAGGAAAGGATGCTCTGTCCAAGGGAGGAAAACTGAGCTGCAGTCTGCTGTCTTTGTTGCTTTACTGGTTGAGTCCAACAGACTTCTGGTGTTCCCTACACTTGTATAAGGTGCTGGGCAGGAGAAGGCCACCCCAGCAGGTGATCACGATGCATGTGACAGAGCAGAAGGTGCAAAAAGAAACAGGCTGCTATTGACAGTATAAGGGGTGGTGACTCTTGTGCAAAGCACTAACCTGAGCTTCAGCTTGAGAAGCCAGCATGTGAGTAAAGAAAACTGTCAAACACCACTTACAGATCTTGAATAAAAGGGTTAAATATATAGTTTTATATTGATCAGATGAAGGACCATGGCTGCACTAGCAGAATCATCTGGTTTTTCATACTGGATAAATGGTAGTTTTCAAATTTAGGGATAGACAGTTTCACATTTCCTCCAGTGAGAACTCCCACTAAGTGATGGAGGAAGAAGGTTGCACCCCATCACTTGGAGACCCTAACATATGAGGGTCTTTATCCTGAATAGAGGATCCAGAAGCCAAATGGGTTGATGTGCATTTGGCTCAATAAGCTCATCAGTTTCAATTTGATCCAGTCATATGATCCATACTGCGTGTTTCATACAAGACATTATATAAAAGCACAGCAACTTTTTGAATTCAGTCTGGATCCCCCAAAACAATCTCTCTGTTTTCTGAGTTATTTCCCCCTGTGAAAATAGCAAGAGAAACACAGATGACTGACAGCAACAAACTTATTGTGAGCTAATGACTGCACTCTGCCTGCCCCCATTAGTTAAGGATGAATTAACAGAACTCTTAAGCATGACTTTCAATATTACAATCCCTCTAACTCTTGTTCAGCTAAGCAAACACCCTCCACTTATACACTCACACTATCCAGTCACATTTGTTCCACCCACTGCTTAAGGAGGACACTAAATATATAAACAGAAAATCACTGGGATTGTGGGTGTATTCTGCCTGAGCAGCATGTACTGAAAATATGTCTTTATAATCGCATACGTATTTCCTTCTTGGTCTTTAACAGCCAGTGTGAGTCACACTGCTTCACTTCCTTATAATCTAGACAGTGATTTGGAAGGCTTATGTTAAAATATGGACAAAATAGCAAAGAGTTTTTCCTCTTCCAGATGTAAGGGGGGTAAATCTCATTTCCACAGTTACCTATTACCCCTAAGGAGTGGGAAGCAATTATCCACCCAGGAATATAATTCTTAGTGTACTAAGCCATCCTAAAAGCACATACAGATTAACCAGAACTGAAAGTTATTAGGGAGGGAATAACAGACTCTCTGTGGAAACTCAAACCAAACACAGTTTTCTTCTTTACATCTCCATTTCTCTAATTGTTTTAAAGGATGCAGCTTTAGGGGTTAAAGGCTTAATACAGCTGTGCCATCTGCCTCTCTTTTCCTGCAGATCCCTTCCCAGACCTTTATTTCAACTGAGCTCATAACCTGAAGGTAGCACAATACATTAAAAATACCTCACATGATACAAATACTCAGATGCTGGCTGATATTCTCCCACTCCTCTGCAAACCTGCTCACTTTACCAGAAGTTTTCTGTTCCTCATTTCCATCCATTTCAGCTGTCATGAGTCTTTTATCCCTCTCTTTCTGCTGCATCCCCTATAAAGGCTCCTTGTTGTCCTTCTCTTCATTCCATTCTATGAAGCCCTCTTACTCTCCTAATCCCAAAGCAGCTTTGTCATTTGCAGTTCAATTATCTCATTTGTTCATAAATGAGCAAAAGAAAAAAAAAAAAAAAAGAGAGAGATAAAGAAAAAGAGAAAGAAGAAAAAGAGAAAGAAGAAGGGAAAAGGAAAGGGAAAGGGAAAGGGAAAGGGAAAGGGAAAGGGAAAGGGAAAGGGAAAGGGAAAGGGAAAGGGAAAG
>JANIJG010014488.1:62356-89330 GCA_024611175.1 Megaceryle torquata
AGGGAAGGGAAGGGAAGGGAAGGGAAGGGAAGGGAAGGGAAGGGAAGGGAAGGGAAGGGAAGGGAAGGGAAGGGAGGCTGCCTTATTTGGAAGGTAATGTTTGCTATAGAAACTGCTGCAAACAGCCAACCTAAGTTAAAATACACTCTAGAATTTGTCATCTGTTTATTCTGGGATTTATAGTTTTGCAATGTAAGCATATAAAACACATGCTGGTAAACACAGAGAAAATACAGAGTCAGCTATTCTTCTGTCAAAACGGTCTCAGTCAGAAATACAGAGGAAAAAGATAACTTTGCTAAAGACTCCAGGGCAGAAGCCTTGTGCTGCCTCAGAAGTCACACTCTTTATATGCAGCTTGCCTCCTTAGTTATTGAGCAGTGTAGTGAAGCCTTGGGACAGAGAGAAATGCAGTAGGTACACACAACGAAAGCAAGTCCTGAAAATGCAGAAGACTTTTTGAGGTTCTTCTATGTACTGCTTCCATAAGGTCACAATAAATCTCATTATGTAAACTTATTTAAAAACATGAGGCACTTTCTTGATAGCTGCTGAGTGCTGAAAGGTTCTGCTATCAGTTGCTGCCCAAAGTCCAAACTGTAAATCAAAAAGTTGATTGCATTGAAAAAGTCTTTCCGTCTACAAATAAAAATTCATATTCACAATATATTTTGTACATTTCCAGCATAAATCTTACAACCTCTCAAGGCTTAATTACCTCTTCATCATGTGCTGATTACGGAAGTACTATTCCTTGCAAAGCAAAGCTTCAGAACATGATGTACCCCTGCAGTGCGGGCAGGGAGTAACAAGCCACGCCTGCAGCTCTTAAGATACTAGAGCACCTAACTCTTCCACTATTAGCAGGTGAATATCCTGACACTCTGATTTTTTAAGAACTTTCAGACAACTTTAAATATTCCTCAGTAAGAATTTCCAGAAACTGAGACAGCAAAATCTGTCTAAATCTGAAAATTTGATTCTTTCTTTTTGTTTGCATAGATGGCAGAAAGCATAACTACTGAAGAAGACAGAGCAGGCATTTGTGCAGACCAGCAGGCTGCTGGGACTGTCCTTCCTGCTCTGTCTATGTGGGGAAAGGCACATCTGCTGTTTGCTTGGCATTGATGGAAGAGCCAGGCTGTGTGCACGGCAGTGACTGCTGGACGCAGTAGCTTATCCTTGTCTTGCCATTCTCAAGGCAGGACTGGCAAGCCAGAATCTGTGCTTCAGTTCACACTTTTCTTCTTTCTCTTCTTTTTCTACAGATGGACTGGCAAGATCCACAATCGTTGTTCTGTGGCAGCAAAATTCAACTATGCTACAAGCTGAGCAGATTTGTATTGGTCTGAGTGCTGACCACCCAGCTATTTAAGTTATATATTCACTGTAAAAGAGCTTAGATGCACCAAGTACAGCACCCCTCATCAGGAAAGGCTCAAAGTCTCTTGCAAACCTTAGTCATGTAAAAATGAACCAATTAACTTGTCATTCCAGTGCAGCCACTTCAGCAGGTGAAAAGCTTTGTCACATTATGTAGGCTTAAATAAACTGCTAAGAATTATTAGAAAGATGGAAAGGAACTAAAGAACTATGGAAGCTGGAATGCAGCAAGAAATAAGATTTACAGCTGCTGTGAACTAATCAAACATGCTAGGCATCTCCAATGAATGCAAAGGAACGGGACTATAGGGTTATGACTCATCTGAGCAACTGGCAGGTTTGTATCCTTCCTGCAAACTATCACAATAATCCTGGGTAGAAGAGAAAATAATAATTTTGGAATATTTATATGAGAGAGACTACAAAGGCAAATGTCCTTCATTAACTTGCAAGCACAAATAGGAAAGGGGGTGGGGAGAATTTTTAACTCAGCACAGGAGAACATCAGGTGTTACAAAATTATTAACTGGAATAGTTTTGAAAAAAAAAAACAAAAAACAAACAACCCAAGAGCATTACTGAATGTAACAATTTGAAGCAGGAGATCTGTGAAAAACAAATGTGGACAGTCTTGTACCTAAATGCTTATGAGTTACCAAGAAGTAAATATGAAAAAAAGAAGAGGTGAAAAATCAGTACAGCTGTTTCAAAACCCCATACTGTAAAGTGTACCTATTCAAAAAGAAAATTGAAGTTAGAGGAAAAGGCACAGAAAAGTAATTTCTGAAAAGCTGGAAAGAATTCCCTATGTTTTTTTCCCCAACTTTATTACTGGCACATACTTTTCATCAAATTCCCATGATGAAAATGGAAAAGCAGGATTAGGAAAATTCTCTTTTGTAAGTCATAGCTTCTTCCTCAGCAACAGAAGTATAGTTCCCTTGGAAAATGTTACTTTGCTTCCTTAACCTACTACATGTTTCTTCATCAATTTTGTTCTCTTGATGGAACCAGAGGGAAAAATCTAGAATGTCAATCTGCTCAGTGGTTCTGGACATACAAACAGTACTCCAGCTCACTAGAGAGTGGTGTCTCTCAGTTATTTTGTGTCCTGCTGTGACTTGTGTCATAGTATTTCAGAAAATGAGAAGGATGCTTTAATGCAGCACTGTTTATTCACATTCTTCTATTTTATCATCAAGCACTGGAGTCTATGGAGCAAATAACATTGTATTTCCATTGAGAATCAGAAATTGGAGCATGACTGACGTCACTTTCCAGCTTTCAGCTACTGAAGTAAATCCAAACACAGTATCTACAGCAGAATTAATTTCTTGCTAAAGTGGGTACGATTCAGTGCAGTGTTCATCTGTCAGAGCCAGGACATTAACTTCAAAATCAATTTTTCTCACCTCTGTTTTTTTATTTTTTAAAACACCCCAAATATGTTTTTTTCTGAACAAAAAAAAAAAAAAAACCCAAAAAAAAAAAAAAAAAAAAAAAAAAAAACCAAGAAAAACCAAAACCACCCCCCCCAAAAAAACCAACCCAAAACCAACCAACCAAACAAAAAGTTGTTTATTATTACTAACACAGATTTGACTTACAAAAAACCAGAATGGATGTAATATATGAAGTGCATCATCACAGTAATTTGCTTGCATTGCATTTTCTGTAAACAGATGCATCACAATGACTTTTATGTATTATTTTTGATGAGGTCAATTACATATTTAAGAATAATTATTAATTATAAATTATATCCATTTCATTCTGAGGAAAGACTGTGAACAACATCAGATCTACTTTTGAAATTTGCCTAGGTGACTTTAAAACTATGAGTTGTTATTTCTCAGATTTGCTTGTAAATAAAAGCAAAAGAGATTACAAGGATTATTACATAACAAGTGTCTATGAAGACTCCAGTTGTGTCTTTTGAAAGCACAACATTTGAAATCATTGTCTTATTACAAATATCAGGCTGCAAGTCAGCGATCCTCAGACAATACTTTTAACATCATCTTTGCCATTGCCTCTTCATCCCCACCTTTTAAAGCTATGACTCCTAAGCATGATTTTTGACATACAGAGCTCATTTCCAAAATATTCAGGGGAAAAAAAACCAAACAAACCAACCAAAACAAAAACCAAAACCACAAATAAACAAACAAAAACCATTATTTTTCAGCTTTTTTTCTTTTAAAAAATAAATTTCATAGTCTGCAGAACAGAAGCCTTATAGGGCCCTTAAAGTAGCATTTATAGTTTGATATTAGGCAAAAATATTGGTATCCACTTAAGGCTGGATTGAACATAAGCACACATTTTAGAGATCATCAGTACTATTGTGAAGAAGGCAGCAAGTGCAAAAATACTGGCTTTAAAATAGGATGGGTTTACATTACAGCTTTATAGATGTATTAGAAGTTTAATTATCCCTTCTTTATCTACAGAAGGGATAAAAGAAAGTATGTCAAGACTGCACAGTGAGAGACATGATGTCATTTGTGCATCTAAAACTACATCCAGGGGATCTAATGTCAAAAGGTCATCATAGAATGATGCAGCAATCAAAGGGAAAGAAGGTTGCCTTGAAGACAAGGCTTCAATGGAAGTGCTCTAAAGAGACACTTTGATACTGCTGGAGCAAGAGAAGCAGATATTTAACCTTTAGCACAAAGGACTGATGATTTCCATTCCCCAGTTTTGACTAAAATGCATTTCAGGTTATCTGATGGCACTTCATCACCAGCAGTGACTTTATCTTTCAACACATATTCAAATGGCTCCACAAAGACATAGTTCACATACACTAGATGGATTTCTTGACATCTTGACATTGCCAATTCATTAGGGGAAAATTTAACAACCACTCCCCTGCAACAACATAGGGTAGCAAAGTTGAACCCAGTTAAACAATGAACTCATTAGCAGGGAATGAGCTTACAACTTTTCTCCCAGCTCAAACTGTCCTCACGTCAATCTTCACACTGAAATTGTAGACACAAAATCCTAAAGAGCAAGCTCTGGCAGACATTAATACTGTTGTGAGACATTGTAGAGCCTTCACCTCACCTGTCAGGTCAAGCTCAGGCTGCCACAAAAGCCACTGTGAACCCTCCTGCATCACTTGTCTGTTGGTACCTTAAAGGGCATATTCACCTTCCTCACTCACAGGAGCTCCCATTCACAACCTCTCTGTCCACCCACCTTCCCAGTCCATATAACATTTCCTTTGAGCAGCAAAATAATGGAAAATTGAGTGTGCCTTTATGATTTATTTATACAATGGAAAAATGTCCTGCTTCAAGTCTCAGAAGGCAAACAATGAACTACTTGCAAAGCATCAGTTTATCAAAACACAAAATTTGAAAAGTCTAGTAGAAGAATATATTTTTAGATTAAAGGTTTTGTCCCAGTTACAATAGCATAATGAAGGATAAATTCAGCACAGTTCACCAAGCACCCTATCTCATCCCCAAATCAAATGAATACTAAAACTTAGAATAGTTTCTTCTCAAAAGAAATGGGGTTAGAGGGGGTATAGCTACTTTCACCTGTTCATTTTATTTCCAGGTACTTTGTAATATTTCAATAAATTAGAGAGATAACTGCATTACCTAAGAAATGGTAATAGAGACAGGAGATAACTTTTTTCAAAAAAAAAAAATCAGAAGATCACTCGGGTACTGAGAAAAGGAATTAGAAATAAATTGCTACAAATTTTTTTTTTTTTTTTTCCCCTAGAGGCAATTTGCTATGGATCAGTTGAACAGGAGAGTGAGCTTGCTTGCTTGCTTCCTTCCTTCCTTCCTCCCTCCCTCCCTTCCCTTTTAACAGTGCATTTGTCTTCTGTCAATGAAGAAATTCCTAAAAATGTGACCCAGCTTAAAAGGACATGATGCTGTCTGCTTCTGTTTATAGATAACTTGAATCTATTGAGATATGAGTTTCCTCAGACATTTCGATGAGTGCCACCTTAGATCCCAATACCAAACCTTCTAAATACCAATATTGTTATTTGCCTATTCTTCAAAGCCTGTAAGAATCAACCTCCCTCAGAAAGTGCCCTGGAACAGTGCATAAAATTCTACTTAGTCTGTTATTTATTTATTTATATTTTTTAACATGTGGAAGAAATACAAGAATGTGAGAATTAACTGCATTGTCTGAAAGGATAGAAAGTGATGAGGAAACAGGGATCAGCCACCAGAAAAATTGATGACAGAAAATTCTGCAACAAATGGAAATGCTATAGGAAGTCTTCATCTCTGTGCTGCCAGCTTGGTGACACTGTAGTGCAAACCGTGGACTCTGCTCACTTTAACAGCAATGCAAGCAGTAAAAGCAGGCCAGCTATGCTGATTCATGCACACATTCCTTTTAAGTTAGTAGATTTCAGAATTGATACTTTAGCAAACAGATCCTCTGAAAAAAGCTCCTAGATGGAACAGCAAATTTAAATGATTTCATATCTCCGCAGTCTTTTGCCACAAATAGCAGCTGCACAGCTGCAAATCAACTTTACAGTTCCTAGCTTGGGTGACTACTGTTGTAATATCAATTGAAAATTGTTCCCCTGAGTGCAATACCAAAATGAACATTGGAATGAACACTGAAACAAATACTAGATTGAAGTCCAAAAGAAAGCATCACAATGTAAATTGAAATTAAGTTACCCCAGCCATCTGATGCTGAACTAAAGAATACTATAAAATAACAATTTCTGAAAGTATTTTACATCTCTATTTCCACTTCAGCTATATGGCAGAAAGTATGCAAGCAGAAAATATTATACTTCATATACAATATACATCTCAAGTTGCCAGAACTCATCAGTGCTTCAGAGCATTTGTCTAAGAAACTTAAAGTTCTGTTCAGGACTTTTCTAAGGACTTCCCCTGGTCCTGTCTCAAAGTTCTACTGAAATTTTTATTTTGTCTTTCAGACCAGCTGCAAATGGATGCTTCTAAGAGTCGCCTCCAGAAACTTCCAAAAGTTATATCCAGAGAAATGGTGCCTTTTTATGAAAGTGGAACAATCCAGAAGCTAGTTACATCAGTCCTCTAAGTTATTTTATATTCCTGATCATTAGTTATAAGTACCATTGACAGTGAATTATCTGAAATATTAATTTCTCATCTCATGTCACACATTCATATTTGGCATTTATCACCCCTTAAAAGAATGATCACCTGGCACAATAGTTTGCCCGTCCAGGGTCTGGCAAAAATCTTTTAAATTAATAACTTATAAATGTAATGAAAATATGAAGAGTAATTTTCTTAAATATTTCTCCTTAAGAAAACAATATTTAGAAATACAAATTGGAGTCATCATTCAGTGGAAGAAAAATGGCTAATTCCTATCTTAGATTCTAAGTTTTGTTTTAGGAACAGCAGTCGCAGATTCAGAAAAATATTTTTCCAATCCCATCTGAATAAACAAGTTTCAGATTCAGGAGTTTAAACTGATGAATTTTAAGTATCCCAAAAGATCTCTAAGGTTTTCCAACTGTGAAAGACCCTTTGAAAGAGGAGAATGTCATTCTCTCATCAATGAGATCAGCACAACCTCCAACTACAGGCTGCTTTTTCAGTGACATCTTAAAAATGTAATTGAAGCAAGGATCTGAAAACTGGTTATTTCAGTTGCCGTATTTGATTATTTTAATGCTGTTATTTGAAGCTTGTGAGAAACACAGAACCCAAGCAGGGTCAGAATAAAGAACTTTGATGAGTAGGCCATGAGAAAGCAGGTAAACATGTTCTTAGAAAGATAGATGGATATTAAGGATTTGATACATTATTTTAAAATTCAGTTGCATAAAATAGCACTTGTGCTAAAGCTGTCTTCAGCACAGTTTCTCTCTTCATGTGTCATAACAGGCATCCAGGAGGGCTGCAAGCAATAAATTATTGCAGACTACAGATATCTCATGCTCCCCGCCTACCTTTCCCTCAAACATGTTTCAGAGTCAACTATCTTTGGCAATTTCTTAAAAATTTGGTAAAAAAAAATGTCTATATGTACTGTAACATTAAAAGTCTGAGAGTGAACATTCTCAATTACAAATACTGTAAGGTGTTGTCAATCAGAAACAGTCAAAAAATATTGAGCCACTAGATTAAAAGTTTTAAAACGTATCTCTGCTGAACATTTCTTTGAGTTCCGGTTGCAAACTGTCATTATCTGCCCTAAAGAGTGAGGAAACTTGTGGGTTTTTATGAAAAATTAAAACCTATGATTTTTCTCTCAAACAGCTAATTTTGCTCACAGCTTTCCCTCCTCTTTTTAGGTGAGAAGGTATGAACCACAGAAAGACCAAAAACTGGAAAGCTTTTCCGTTGATTAAAACTTTGATGACAATTTTTCTGTCAAGATATATTGAAAATACTTCCAAAAAAAATAGAAATTGTTTTAGCATCCAAGAGGAGCTGTCAGCTGGCTGCCTAAAAGACAAGTTTGTTTTGTTTTTTACTGTAGGCGCACCACCACTTTAACAGACAGACCTAATTAACAGAAGGACCTGCTGGGCACAATTGGAATTCTGTTACAGCTGAGAGAAATGGAGATGTTTGCCTCCTGGTTATGCCTGTGCCTTTCTGCACAAGCTGCCAGCAGAGCCACTGACCAGCTTGTATCTGTTCAGCAAATAACCGACTGCACAAAGCTGTGAATTGGAAACAATTTATAAGCACCATAAGAATCCAGTTTAGGCCAAAAAACTTGAGACTGAGGGTTAAAAGGGCATCAGAGCCTTCTAGGGTCTTCTCTGCTTAATACCATCTGATTATAAAAAAATTAAATATTAATAATTGTATTGTTGTTTTCACTTGGGAATGTGTGAAGCGTGCTTGCAGGGAGGATTCACTTCTCATGCCATTCACACTGCTCGGTGAGATACGGTCAGGTATTTCTTCAAGCATTATTATTTGTCACTAAAAAATGCTGAGGAATAGAATCACCACATGCTGCTAACAAAGCAACTAGAAGCTCAGGACATGCCTGCAGGATGATAGTCTTCTCAGAGGACAGATCAAATTTGATAATCCACTGCCTCTGACGTCATACCTGCCAAGGGTCCGGCAGTGCAGAACGGCTATCACCACGGCAGCCTTTCCAAGCTGCTTCCTATTTCCACCAGTACACCATGGACAAAGAGGGAATAAGGTGTTAAACTTGATGTGTACTAAGCAAAGCAATCTTTAACAGGAAGGCAGATGGAGTCCCGATAAAGTTTAGCACCAAATCCCTGAATATACAGGCACAGCTGTGACTGCAAATAAAAACTGGAAACCTCTCAGACAATGAAGGGGTCTGTAGCTGTAAAGCAAGGGGCCGCTTGACTGTGGAACACAAGGGATTAACTAGTGCAGTTTCCTTGAAACAACTTATATTCTCAGCTTTTTGCAATGAAACAGAAATAAAGTCCCCACATCAATATGCCATAACACAGCATCAGTCAGACCATCTCTTTTCTTGAAACAAGATACACACTGTGTGATACTCAGTCGCAGTCCTCAGATCCAGGAAAATGAAGTGAAGAAAAATTAGATGGGTTCATCGGTAACAGGCAATAGAGATGTGAAAGTTTCCCATTTTATCTCTATAGTAAGAAAAGACTCAATTAAGTTTTCTAATTTCAGCCATTAGCAGTTAAATCCCAGACAATATTCCAGTGTAGATGTGCTGGGACAAAGGTGAGAACTTGAAAAGCATTTCCATTGTATTTTCTCCTCTTGGCAGTTTTACAGCAGCAGAACACTCATACACAGAGAAACGCTACATGCAGACTCAACAGCTATGAGCTGGTACAACCCATGCCAAAGAATTACAACAGGTAAGGTTGTTTTGTTTGCAAAAAGATAGCATACTTTAAATATAACCTCTTCCAGAAAAAAATATAGCAAGGCAAACAAATCCAAACAGCCAGTGTAAACATAACACAAGAATTAACTACTTCCTATTCGAAGGCTTATTCTCTCTTCAAGAAGCAAAATCAATAGGATCTGTCTCTCTGGTGCAAAATGTAGATTAACGAAATGCAGCATAGGCAGAAATGCCTGTGATGCATTTTTAGAACTTTGTTTGATCAATAAACATCTAAAACACAGAGAAGCCACCACAGCTCTAACAGAGCTGGACCTCACTAACCAAGAATACATTAGCTAATGTCGTACAGGCTTTTACTACCTGAAAAATGCTCAGGAAAACAGCCACTATTTCTTTTTCATTAATGAAAATGAACAAAAAACTCTGGAGAATTCTAAAGTTGCTCCATCCTGCCAAAAGAGCAATCAGAAGTTCTGCATGTAGCACAGAACTTGTCGCTCCCTTATATGCATGAAATTTAGGGAAAAACACTGGTATATTTTTTGACAAGGTTGTAAGATCATGATTACTTTCAGTACTAAATTGCATTGAAGGAGGGACAGTATCTTTCTCTATTGAAAAATATTAAGCAGTATTTCAATAACAAGATGCATGAATTTTGCTCCCTTTTTTACAGGCCTGGTTGCAAACCCATACCTTTAAACACAGACACTTCCGCTGTTCAAGAGCTTTCTGAGAACTGTATCTGTGGATCTCAGAAATAAGACACTATTGACAAGAAGTAGATATTACTGAGACTTTACAGACTTTTTTTTTAATGTTTTCAGAAACAAAAGTTCTTAGCAAATGAAGGGGAAAAGTCAATATAGCTGATACATTTGCCTTCACCATTAATAGCAACAACCCTTCGTGAGTGAGCTGCAATGAAGCCTGCCATAGGGATTCATCCGAAGGAGCAGGTATAATGTCATTGTCAGTCTAAAGCAAAAATCTCATTTCCATTCTAATTTGCAGCATTTCCCAGTTGATTCCTTTCTAGAAGGATCTTAAACATTTTCAATGCTAATTGAACAAGATAGGTCCAAGCCTATTGCCCATGTAGTGAAGCTGTTTGTTCTAATTAAAAAAAAACCAAATGCAGATGCTCTCCTTGTAAGTTAATTTTGAAACACTATTAGCTTCACCTCTGAAAGATGATAACAGAAAGGAGCTGGGTATTTTGCTCAAGGCATCCCAGACACAGATGTGTGCACACTCATCTCTGTATGTACAGCAATACTCCAACACAAGACCTATCTAACCCCTACACCAGACCAGAAAATAAAGGCAGGAACATCATTTATTTAATACACATTTCTATCCTTATTTCTGCCCCTGAGGGATTTCCTGGACACATTAGCAACTGGACTGAAGAAGCTGATTTTTCACTTCTTGTGAGAAAGCAAAATAAAAACCCCATTTTGTTTCATTTGCTTTTAGAATGAGGAAAGGGACATGGGCATGTTTCCAACAACAACTGAAAGAGAAATCTCTGCATCTGAAGCTTTATGTTTGTCTCCTCCTCAATAGTTTGATTCTGTTTAGCTCAGATGCCACATGGATAGCAGTATTCAGTCATAAGTATTGCCCAATTGCTGGTATTTTTTGCCCCACCTTAAAATTAGAATCAAACCCTATATGTAAGGAAATAAAGGGATTAAATCATATCTTCAATTAAGCAAAAGTAGTTTTAAAAGTGAGATTGGAAATACATAAAGGTTATAGAAATATTCTTCAGGAATACCACAGGTATTGATTATTATGACTTTCAGCAGCAATTTTCAACCAATCTTTGCAAGTCCTTCCCAGGTCTATAGTCTATGACTGTATAATTACCAGATAGTTCATCGTCAAAAAGCTGTGCAGAAGCAGCAAGCTTCACCATATGTAAGAAAAACTGCTCATTGTATGCTACCAATGATGAGGATGAAAAAAGAAAAAAGTACAAGAATAGCTTTGACAAGAGATAAAGATGAAAACAGACAAATAGCTGTAATAAGGTAAGCAGAACACGTACGTACTGAAGAGAAAAATAGAAATTACATATTTGCTTGGAAGCAGAAGCAGTTTGAAGGAGAGGCAGGTCATTCTTAAAAGGTCAGTACCAATATAGGCTCCATGGGCAAGATGTATTAAAAATCATGGGATCAAATGAGGTAGGGAAGGTGAAAGCTTGATCAAGTCCAGATAAGGATGAAACAGCGAACTTTACATGGAAGAAAGAAACAATCTGGTCAAGTAATTCATGAGGGAGAAAGGAAGAAGATACAGTATGGGTATATAAGAAATGAGGACTATACTGAGGAACAGAAAAGAAAATTTGATAGAAAAAAAAATGAAAAATCATGGTTTTGAAGAGTGAGTCTGAAGAAAAGGAAGAGGCAGGCAATTGCAACACACCACCAAATAACTGTTCATGCTTTTCTATTCTCCACCCTACAGAGAATATGAGTTATTACAGTCCCATATTCTACAGTCTTATCTCTCTCATTTAGGACAATTGTAGCTCCAGGTGCCAGCTATGGAAACTGCATCATCACATCCTCACCAAACATTTTCGCGGCTCAAGGCGTAAGTGACAGGTGAGGATGACAGATCCTGATAAGTTTGGTCACCTAAATGAAATTGTCTTTCCAGACAGAAACCACTCTGAGGCAAAAAAAGGTAGTACAATCATGCTGCCTAATCTGTAACTGAGTTTACTGCCCACAGTTACCACTTTGATTGGGTCTTTGCACAGTTCTTGGTCTATAGAAACAGTAAGCAGAAAATATGTAAGGCCTTCTGACACTGCTCTTCTGCTGGAGTGTCCAAACCTGTGATATAAGCAAACACAAAGTGACATTTCTATTGTGGGCAACTTCAGAAACTGATAGCATGCTGTTTAATCCTTCTGTAGGTGCCATCAAGCAAAATAGTGAGGAGCACAGCTGTATGTAGCCATTACTTACATTGATCTAGAAAACACTGCACATGGCAGCTGATTTGTACCATCTGCTACAGAAATGTCAGTCAAGGGGAGCAAGATAGACACCTAGGGGTGTCCACATAGAAATCACTTAGAAGAGGAAAGAAACTCCAGTGAAATTAAAAACAAAATTTAAAATTTTTAAAAAAATCTATAAAAAATGAATAGCTCATGCTGTCAAAAGGACTAAAGCTTTTGAGGAAGAGTAGCAGCTGGCGGATGAGCAGTCAGCCTGAGTTTTAGTGAATGTCCTGAACTCCCTGGCGGCCAGGTAGCCGCCAACTTTTCATACCCAAGTGTCTGACAGGTGGCCTGATTTTAAAGCTAACAGCAGTTTTTCAGGGCTTTCAGTAGCACAAATGGTTGACCAAAAGTACAATGTATATACATCCTCTAAATAAACTATTACTCTGACTAAACAAGCTCTAGCAATGGATGAAATTAAGGATAGCTGCTTCTTTAAAAATTCACAGCAGGAATGGTAGCAGTCAGCTGACTACAACACATAATTTAGCTGTCACCCAGCAAATACTACTTGCAGAGGCTTGGTCAGATCAGGAGCTCTGCCTCCAGTTTAAAAGACTGGAGTTTGGGTGAGGTTCATCTCACATTATGTTACACATCTCTCTTAGATTTGGACAAACTGTGCTTGAGAAATGACAGTTGAAAATGCCTTCAGAAATGAAGACAGAGGGAGTCCAGACAACAACATGGAGACAGCAGAGAAGGAAAGAGTAAGAAGGATAACATTAAAGAAGGGAACTTGCAATCTTAGGAAAGATTTGGAGACTTTAGGTGTTTTTGCAGAAGAAATATGTTACAATCTCCTACATGTTTGGGAGAAGAAGAGTAAAAATTGAAAGGACAAGCAGTTCCCCCCCCAAAATTTTTTTAAAAAGTAAAGTAACAGCTTAATTTAGTATAGGAAAAAATGTGTCCTGTGTTCACCAGAAATAATGGAAGGCAAGATGTGCCTTGAAACAGCCACTACAGCAAATGTACTTAAATCCACTACGGATAACTTAGCCTTCTTACTTCAAAACAAACCAAACCTAAACAAACTATATTGATAAATTATGATTATTGTAATCCAGTGTTATTAACAAAAATACACATGCTATCATCAAACCTATACGTTTAGAAAAGATTACCATACCTAACACATTCCTGTCACCAGGATGAACACAGTTACAAGTAGTGAGCCACTCTCATACCTTTTGAGGATTAAGAATGAAAATTCATCCTCCTTGTCCAACAAGGCAGACTGGGCTAATTCAAGAGAGACAAGGATGAATGGCACTCAAGTCTAAACCTTGGATCTTAAGGAAGAACAATAATAATATTTGCTGGAATATTTACCAAGATTGACAAAAGCAGGATTAGATAGTACATTTGAGACTATCCCATCTCTACAGATCTTACAAAGATCAAAGTCAATACTTCAGATGTGACAGTAAATGTACAGGGCCATGCTAATTAGAGGAGGGAATAAAATACAAGAGTGGATCTAAAAGCATACCAAATGGATGGGAGGTTGAAAAGAAATAACAAGTAATTGCACACTGGCCAGACAAACAAGCTTTGTCAGAAATTCTCCCCGCAAAAGCACATTCCTATGAGACAGAACTCTGCAAAGATGTCAAGGGACTGTACAAAACCTCGTGTACTGTGTTGAGCCCCACCCAAATCCAGGTCTATCTGTATCATCCCTTTACATTTGAGAAACACTAATTCTGCCCTTTGAATCTATTTTATACGGGATGTTGAAGCTTCCATGAAATCTTAAAGTACACAAATCACAAGCAGTTGTTTTCCTTTCTGATATCTGCACAGGGCAACTGAGAAAAGTGTCGTGTACTACACAGCATGCCTGACATCAGTCTGTTCAGTATCACAGTAAGTACAGATTGGCATTTCTCAGTTTCTGCAAAGCCTACGGTATGGAAAAAAAGCTTACCCAGTTTTCAAGCTGACCAAGGCATCTTCAACTCCTTTCTGATTATACTTCGTCATGTAAAGGTGCATATCAGGGTAGTTGTTTCTGATATTCCTCTCTGTGCTTCCATTTGGGACTGTTCCAAATCGAAAAGGAGGTGAATAATCATATGGCCTTTGAAACTAGGGAGAAAGGGGAAAAGTGTTTCAGGCATTCAAAAGGTGAAGAAGGACAATTTCAGGTTGAAAAAAATGCAGTTGTAAAAACTACCCCAAATTTCTTCTAGGCAAATCCTGTGGATTAATTTAGCTCTATTATACCAGAAACAGTTCTTCACACTGACTGAACTTACAGAAACATCTACCTCCAAAGTAAAAAACAGTGCAATTTTGCCACTCTAACATGACTTTCTCCCATGCATTTTAATACGACAGGACAGCAGAAACTGGAGAGGAGTGATACTGGAAGATGTTCCTCATCTGCCAACATCTCCCTAGAGAAGCCAGACTACAAGCAGACACACTGGTAAACAGCAATCAAAAGAGAACGGTATTTTGTTGATAGTCACTCCACACTTCCATCTCAGTTGAGACATGGTGGGTGTCCTCCCCCAAAGGTGGAAAAAGAATCATTTGCATTACTTGATAAGGACCCTAACTCACTGCTCCTGGAGGGGTGCAGGTGATTGCAGGAAGCTTGTGTGCAGGGCAGGACAGGGGGCTGCCTGTCCTTCCACCAGTGTGATTCATAGGGAGTAACAGTTCTTCCATCTTCCTAGGGTTTCAGCAGCTACATTACTTGACATGAAAAGGGTTTCTGAAGCTCTCACACCTATAATCCTAGTCCCTATTTATTCCTACAATTTAAAACTACAAACCATTTGCTTGAGGGCATACAGGTTTATTCTAGAATTTTACCCTCTATATCATTCCTGCATCAGCCCAAACAAGCCAGGGAATAGGTTCAAAGGAACAGCAATATCTCATGGCACACTCAGGTTTCAGATTTGGAAATTCTTCAAATCACATCAATTTTTGCTAACAGACCTGAAAATTTTATATGTGCCTTCTCAATATCTCCCTTCAAAAACCAAGTGACACTTGCAGATTAAGTTAAAATGAAATAAAAGAAATAAATGACGAAGGCTGCTCAAATTAGAAAAACTATTGGCTAATGAGGAAATTCATTTGAGCATTGATGAAAGCAGTCAACCATGAATTCCACAGTAAAATGCACTCTGTTTTAACTGTTGAAGTTAGAAGAGCAATCTATATATCCTGTGCTGCAATAGACAGCTAACATTTATACAGCTGTTGCTTCCTTTGGGCTATATATGTAATACCTCTCTTTATAAAGTTCAGTCTCGGGGTATCAAGAATTCCCAGGATCCAGTGCCAAATTGAAACGAAAATATAAATAGATTTATACAAAAACTGGGAGTATTTTCAATTCTATCAAACCTTGACTGTGAAATTATTGCTGCAACGGTATTTTCACGTTATAGAACTACAATTAAATGCTTCTTTTTCACTAAGCATAATTTGACAAAGCATAAAGGAATGAACTCTGCTTTTCTCCATTTAGCTAACAGATGTTTTACCTTTCTCCTTTCCCCTTTCACAGGTTTACTGTTTAAATTATTACTTAGTTACTATACTCATATTAATTGACCCATGCAGTAAAATTACACTGCAGTACACTAGTCATGGTTCTTAGTCTGTATTTGCTAACTCATTTTTTGAATTTATTATGCAGCACCGAAACAAACCCTGCTTTTAAATATATGTCCAGAGATTCCACTGGTATAGATGTAGCTTGCAATTAACTTTATTTAAATCTACAGATAATGAAACCCTGAAGTAGTGAGATGGCTTCCAATATCTCCTAATAGCTGTATCAAATCTGTCAGTCAATGGAACTGAAAAAAATAATTAAAGAAACAAGATTTATTTTAAGACCTCTAAAAATGGCTGCTGCTCATACAACTGCCAGTGTTTGGAAACTCAGCTGTGGTCACCATTCTGCAAGCTCACCTCCTAATCCTGGGGTATGGCAGGGGAATAGGGGCAACATTATGTTGGAGTATCCTGGTAGTTAGAAATGGTGTTTAGTTCTGAATATTCTCAGTTTTCAAGAACATTCAAATGAATTTAAGATGTTGGAAGGCGTTTCCTCCCATAGAAATGGTTGAAGAAACTGAGGTATCTGTCCCAGATTGAACATTCATGAAACACAAATATATCTTCAGGACAGCAAAGAATTAAGAAGCAGTAGTTCATTCAAAGAGTTCATAACAAGCAGATGTACAGTTCCAAACACCATCCACAGACTGGAATTTCTGGGCACAAGACACTCAACCAACAAATTTTAACAGTCACAAGGAGATAATTTTTTTTAAACAATTGTCTGCTACTACTGCCTGCACACAGACTACTTGTAAAGAAGAAAGAAAAGATTTTAAAACTTTTTACTAACACTGCATTCATATCAAGGCGTATAAAGTTCTCATCAATAATTTTGAACTTCTATTCAGTGAACTGACATGCTGGAGAAGAGGCTCTGTGATGGCAGCAACAATGTATATGTCAGGCATGAGACAAGAAAGAAAAAAAAGATGAAATTTCTGCATGCACTCATTTCCCCTGAAGCCCCACAATAGGAAATAAAATATACCATCTGCTAAGAAGCAATTTTCTTCCTAGACATTTTCTGAAATGGTAAATTTTTTTTAATCATTAAGTAAATCCTTAAATCGGATGCACAAGCCCCGTCCTTCAATCATAATTGTGGAGAGATCTATTGTTGTTCAGAAGACTAAGCAATTCCTTCTTGTTTCCCCATGCTCTCCTGGCTGCTAAACCGTGGCACAAGACAACAAAACTCTTTTACTTTTATTTTACTTTACTTATATGCATTGATAAAACTTACAATTTCATTAAGTCAGTAAAGTGATCTTTCACAAACAGACTTAAACACTGACTTAATGAGAAGATTTTCATGCTTGCCCGAAAAGGCTGATATTCAGAGCAGTTGTCTGTTATTGTATTTTAAGCAACTATGGAAAACATTACTAAAAGAGTAGAAAATAGCAAATATTGTCCCTCTGCTATCACAGATTTTAACAGGAATTATGGCTGGTTTGGAGAGATAGAAAAACATCCATATTTGATCTCTCTCCTTTCTTCTTTTACCAGATGGAAAACACTGACAATGTGGTTTCTGAGCTTTGAAAATTGCAGCTATTAGTAATTTCAAGATTATTATTATAATCATCAGTTACTGTGAATCTTGCAAAAATAAGGAACCTGTAAATGGCATAATTAAGGCTTCCTATTAAGGTGGAAGAGACTCCCCTAGACCACATGCATACGGGGCGTTTCTTAGATGTGATTGTGTGGAGGAAATACAGCAGATAAATGCTTTGCAAGGCATTTCTGTCCACTGCTATCTAGTCTCCCTTAATAATCTTGTCTCTTATTTCACGGAAAAGGCATAAGTGGTCTCAAAAGTAACAAGTGCTACAAATGCCAGCTTTGCTGGATACTTTCGGACTCATATTCTGTACTTTTTTTTTATGAGCACAAGGGTTTTAAAATCCTTTACATACACAAGAATGTCAAAATATAATTTTCTTCTCATTTTCTGAGTAATCTGAATTTATGAACACCCACCTCTAGTAACTCCAGTACATTCTGTGCCATGTATTTCTGGGTGACAGACACATAGATGACACGGCATTCAGAAATTCATTAGCAACATTATGAAGGTTGAGGAAACTGTCAAGAGGTCTTAAAGCGAAGAAGGGTAAATAGCACGTTAGGATGTGTTCAGCAAAACTGGCAAACCAGATGCTAGAGCACATTTCCTGAATGGGAAGATATTGAATGCTGAGGGTCATGGATGACTGCCCAGAGGGTGAAGGTTTTTACTGGCTTCCCTCCTCTACAGTCTGCCACATATGGAGCTGGACGGAGAAACCCTATTATCTCTAACTGGAAATACTTTAATGCATTGACAATACAGCATTGACAAAAGAGCTTGACTCTTCCATTGTGGCAGTAGGAAAAAGGGGAGAGGGGAAGAATAGTAAACTGATGTACTGGACCACAAGTTTTTTTCAAAACTTTCTTGAATTTCTAGATATTACTTATTTCAAAATAATTTTACCCAGGCTTCTGTCCCTTCTCACTGGCCTTTGTCTATGACCACTTTGCTTGCAGAAAGAGTCAGAGTTCTCTGTCGAACAACAGTAAAACTGTTGCAAATTCCTGAACTGTTCTCCTACTGACAACATTGCAACAACAAGGCAAAGAGGGGAGAAAAATAATCTAACATGAATCAGATTATATTCCCATAAATTATCCTTCATCATTTTAATATTTTAAATCCAGGAAAACTCAGGAATTTGGAGAAAGCTAAACCTATGTATGGCAAGAAAAATATTTTGAAATAGATCATTGTTTTTCTGGACTTTTGGTTTGTTTGATTTAATCAGAAAAGGCAAGGCTGCCCTGATTTATCTCTATATGCTTCAGGCAAAATTTGAAGAACTGTAAAATAAAAACAAAGGTAGAAGATCAAATAAATGATCATCAGACCACACAAAAACAGATGGTATTTTCTGATTCAAGTTTTTTTCTATTTTTAGTTTGCTTTTTGTGGAAATAAAATCCTACTTAGCAGAAAGAAGAGAAAAATTACCAAAATAAGAAAGCTATTAGCCAAAAAGCTACAAAACAAACACTGACAATTTCCCAGCCCATAGGTGAAAGTGGCAAACATCCAGCAAAGAGAGGAAGATGAGGGTGCACCGGCAAACCCAAATGCTCTTGCTGTTCCAGCTGCAAGCCAAATTCTGCCAAAAAAAAGAAGACTTCCCAGGAAAATGCTCTGTACTCACTCACAAACAGGAGAAAAACATTTCTCAAATCCTTTTTTTTTATTTTTAATCCTCAAGAGACAAATACCTTTTAACCATCCTTTACTAACATAGAGGTATATTTAACAGTCTTCCAAATACTCGTCCAAAGGTTTTGTGACAACATAACTTAATGAAAACAAAACCACTATCAATTTTTGTTTCTCCTTATCTGTCTTTCCTCTAGCAATGCTTGCAATTCATGCTTTGATACTTCAGGCATTCAACCAAATGCTGGTCATAAAAAGCAGTTAAAAAACAGACACAAGGCTATCTGTGCTGTTGCCTTCTTTTGAGTAACAACTGACTCTATTTTCTGTCCTTTGAAAAAATCCCTTGAGAAGTTCTCTCCTGTGCTATACTCTATTTAAATATTACTTCTTAATGTCAATATTTAGTTTCATTTTTAAATAACAGGGCACAAACTTGAAAACTGCACGTCCTTCATGTAGTTTGTGCATATTCATCGCGACGATTTGCAAATGGACTTCAATCCCTCCATGCAATACCACTGTGACAAAGCAGTCACCCAAATGAAATTAAAAAGTAATTGCTAGGTTCCTGATTTATAAGACTGTTGATTGAAATTCACAAGTACAAAGAGCTAGGGAGGGTACTTTCAGCAGAAGAAAGTTCTGTCAAGCTAGAACTATGTTAAAAATAAGCATATTTAGTATTTGTCAGTTTGTGTGAAACTCAAATAGGGTTTAAGGGAACTGAGTCTGCTCAATTCTCACAGAAGTTCTTGAATTAGGAATGCATCTTCCACAAACACATCCAAACACTGTGCCTTATCCTATGTAATTTCCATTACATTTCAAAGTAATAAGACAAAACCCCAATCTTTTTTTTTTACTCCTTTATTATTCCTATTTACTATTGCCATTTTATAAAAGGAAAACATTCAAACATCCACAGACAATACGTATCACTTTTATCTTTTGTCTTTACTTATTTGTGCTAGCATCCCTTTAAATCTGAACTCTTTCTATGACTTCCTTGCACGCTACATAGAAAGAAAAAGATATTTTCTCAAGAGCTTTAACTGGTTTCTGATAATTGCTGGATAGTTGCTTGTTTTATGGTTATTTTGTCAATTAATATATTATTAATATTCAACCCAGATGTTCAAATAATTTTAAATATGTCTTCCCTGCATTCAAACTTTTGAAAAATTACTTTTTCATTTTTCAAGATTTTCTATATTGGAGAGACATTCCATTTAATCAAAGAGAATTTATTTCCTTCACAAAATAAAGGTACTTTTCAATTAATGCAGTTACTTTTGAAAAGGCAGTGAAAGATTTTGAAAACAGTCTGATATTGTTATGCCTTTGGCCTTAGGTTTGTTAGGACAGGGTTACATGCAGAATGAATTAATCCTGTTTCTAGCTTATTCATCTTGTTTGGAGTTTTTTTAGCACAAAGTATAAATTTGTAGAAGGATTATGAAGATGGACACTGACCACTTTAGATCAAAAGACCTACCTTTTTATCACTCAGTCCAGTCACTTGGTCAACAAATTCCTCTTGGATCATAAATGCAGCTAAGTTGGCAGTGTAACTAGCCAGGAAAATGACAGCAAAGAAAGCCCAAACTGACACCATGATTTTACTTGTTGTCCCTTTGGGGTTTTGCACAGGTACAGAGTTGTTGAATACCAAGCCCCAGAGTAACCACACTGCCTTTCCAATGGTAAAGGATGGTCCATGGGGATCTGTAATTGCAAAGAGCTCTTAGTTTAGTTGCAGTTAAATTAAACCTTGGCTAGATATCCTACATAGTAACAACAAATTACTCACAAAGGCATACTTAAAAAAATATATCAATACATATTCACTGTACTCCCAACAGAATCACAAGATTTGCCATAGGTACCCTCTATTGTAATGTCATTCATTTCCATATTTGTAAAAAATAATTCAATATTTTTCTAGGTGGCATTTAGTTCAAAACTTTTATAATGAAAATGTAAAGAACAGGTTTGGAGGAGAAGCAAACTAGTATGTCTCTTGCAGTAAGGTATGCCCTTTTCAGTCTTCTGTGCCAGCAGACATGTAAAATGGAAAACTGTCTAAGTCTTAATGATTCAATCCTTGTACTTTTCTCACCCAAATTACTTTTTGTCCTCTCCAGTCTTCCAACATGATGCTTTTTTGAATTTTATGTAAGTATATTTAAGATTAAAATCTGCCAATACGTCACCTACTTTTAAGCAATGTTGCACTTAGAGGATAAATCAATGAGTTAACACAAAGGAGCTACCTGTAGAGATACATAACGTAGAGCAAACCAGATTCGGGCTACCTTGCATGTTCAGAGACAGTTCTGTACAAAACAGGCTTCAAATCTGTTGGCATTACAGGTAAAAACCTGTCCCGGCTCATTCATTCTGTGATTTTGTTATGCCTGTTTTCAGTCAGCTTTTGATTCATCCTAAAGCAAGAAGAGGTCAGCACAATGCCTGCATAGTGGCAGAAGTGGATTAGCAATGCTGATATCCTCTCAAAAGGCCTTATTTGTAGAGCCCTATGAGAATAAAGGGAAGTTTGTTCTTAGCCAGCTCTAGCTAAGTCATTCCATGTTGCTTGTCATCTAGACCCCCTTTATCATCAATGGAGAGAAATGGGCCTCCCCTGACTGTGACTCATTTAATCTTCTTATAGGTATCTATTTTTCAATTAAAAGGCAATTCCAACGATAAGCTTTGATGCAGATGTCTGTAATATTACCTCCTTCCCTACCTTGCCCCTCTATCCAAGGAGATGCACAGTACATACTCAGATTTAGTTATTAATTTAATTATAATTTATTTTAATAAGTTAATTATTATTTAAAGAATAAAACCCAAAATGCATGTTTTCATTCCAGTAGAAATGTTCTCTAATACAGTGCAAATTTTTTTCACAATGCAATCAAGCACATCTTAGATGATCCTCTTTCTGCTCTGCAGCAGTGTTAAGAAGATAAGTGCAGTAAAGAAACAATAGTAAGTGAATAAGTAAGTAAAAGAAATGCAATAAAAGAAACACCATGGAGCTGATTTTTGGGTTATGTAACTACCTTCTAGGGCCATTTAAAATTGAGTGGATACAGGGATACTATGTATTTTCTGATCAACAGTGATAAGGTAAGTATATGCCAAGAAAATGGGCTAAAGTTCTGTTTCTGCTATTGGAGATTGATTGTATTACCACTGAGCTTCAGCCTGCCAAAAATGCCTAGGAAAAGAAATAATCTACATAAAGATTCCTATTTATTTTACCCTTCCCATGTTACAAATGAACAGCAGCTGGACTCGTGGCAAGTCTCTGGAACTAAGTTAGGATGGCCTAGTGCCTTAATATGCTTCTGTAGCTGTAAGTACACTAAATAATCAATTCTGGCACATGAAGCAGCACAGAAAAGGACAGCCTAGCCCTTAAATCCCCAGTGTCTGTATTCACCTTTAATTTCCCCTTCTTAAACACAGTGTTTCTTTTGGACACAGCTTACACATTTACCTTCTTACATAAATGATAACATCAGCTGAACACTACAATAATCCCTTTTTTCAGGAAACAAGCCAATTATAATCTAGAAGAAACCATTAGCTTGTAATAGTTTCCAGAACCATGTTCACCAAGCTGGAAGACCTCTTGTTCTAAAAATGAGGCAAGTATGATTTAGAAATTAAAACAGGCTGCCCTCTCAACTGCAAGTAAAGAAAGGGAAGGATGAGGGTATCCCAAAACATGGAACCCTCATTCTCAGGTCAAAGTGCAAATACACAGCTGTGCTTTCCCTGAGAAAGGCCAGAACTGTAATGAATCCATTGTGCTGGTATACTTTGAAAACAAAGTTTCTATAACCATGGATGATACACAGAAGGATGTAATGCCATTCTGCCTCTGGCCTCATTTCAAGCTTGAGTCCATCAGACTTTTTACAGAGGCTATATAAAAGTGTATACAATGTAACTGTTATTTTTCCCAATTATCCATCAAGCCACCACCAAACCAGTTTAGATCATTTTCTCTGAACTAACCATGAATTCATGTAAATCAGGAGTCTGTAGAACTTATTCCAATGGTTTTTTAAGCTAACGCTTTACAACTGACACAGTATACCAACCAAACACTGCCTGAATCCAGCCCTCTCTGATAGCACTTATGCTTCCATATGCCTTTATTCAAATGAATTAGAATACAAGCATGAGCATATAAGCCCTCAAGAAATGGTATTTTAAATGAAAAGCAAACATAGTTTTATAGCTGCTTTTACTGTTTTATTCCTATGTTATGTTTATTTTAAAAGATGGAGAACAAGGAATGGGAAATACATGATTTTTTAATAGCTTTAGGGCAGTGTAAAATACAAAGCTTACCTCTCCCTTGTGCTAAGTTCCTGTTATATCCTACAGGACTAAAGTACTCAAATATAAAGACAGCCATGGCAGACACAATGAGAAGCATCACAAACATCATAACCCAGACAGACGCACTAAAAGGCTCTGCAGGAAAATAGACAAGAGAAACAGAAACACAGTTTATTTAATCAGTTGCAGCACAAGAATTCTAATGTCTTCAGCTAGGCAAGCCCAGCAGCTTTCTTTGAATTAGCTTTTACCAACCAATACACTAGCAAGTAACTAAGTAACAAGATATAAAGAGCTGCTGTTAGTATATATACACACAATTCAGAAAGGCAAAATCTTAACTCTAAGTTGCAATTCAGAAACAAAAGCAGAGCACTTTTCTTTCACAAAGCCTTCACTGACACTGAGTGGCAAATAATTGGTTTGACTTGCTACTTATGTGGTCTACGATCAGGTAGCTCTTTTCCATTTATCCTGTTACATGCATTTATCAACAGAGTGGTCCAACCGTGATACGTGTGTTTCTGCAGAGGAAAAGCAATTAAGCATATGTTTAATACATTTCATAATTCAGTGAAGTAGACTTCTCTCTCATTTTCTATCCGACAAAAAGTGCTAGGGAAAAAAAAAAAAAGTTAAATACTTGCAATCAAACTAAACTTTTTTATTTCAGATTTTTTTTCTCTCTGTGTTCAGTTTCATCTACCCAGAATGAAGATATTGTTTTTAACAACTGCAAACACATCCTTTTGAAAGTCTCATTCTCATATGGGAGCCAATTTTCTGAAATCAAAAGGTTTTTATGGAGAACTGAATGTCAGTTTGAAAGACAGAAAAGCCATGATTAAGTAAGATAAGTAGGTTGAAAGAGAAAACTAAGAGCAATTTCAAATACCAGACTAGGCATCAACTTCTTGAAAGGATTGGATATAGTAACAGTATGTGATAACACCAAGCTCTTAAATATTGTTTTGCCCAATCACAAATTGTCTGTCATTACAGGATTTCCTGTGGTAAATATAATGGCATAAAAAGATACATAAGAAAAGTTTTGTATGTGAAAGTAACATCAGATCAGCTTATTTGAGGGCCTTTTATATCCTAATTTTGCTAGACAATGCAAGTGGCAGCGTGCTCTGAAGAGTGAGTAAAAAAAAATTTTAGTATACCATTTCAAATTAGGACAGAATCAAGAAGTGTTTGAAACAACAAGAGATTAGAATGTTCCAATGCTTTGCCTGTTTTTGAAAGCCCAAGAGGCTTCTTCATCCTAACTTCATTAGGATTTGAACCACTGAAAATTCTGCCATCATTGCAGGAAACAACTAGGAGTGAGAGTTGAGATGCGAGAAGCTCAACAGCCCAACTGAACCTTGCCTGAGTTAGCATGAACTACCCAGAACTGGAATGAAGTGTAATAATTTGGCCCAAGCATGGAAATCTCCTGAAATCATTTGCCTTTGCTACAATTTCTTCAGAAATTTGGAACAAAAAAGAAAGACCAAGTTCCAAACAACTCAGTGGGTGATTCTGGATGCAAAGTAAAAAGGCAAGGCAGGGAAATTTTAAGACAGACTATTTCTGGTTTTAAGATAAGGTTAAAGACCTTTTTTTTTTTTTTTTTTGTAGACAGGTTATGAAATTCTTTCAATTACTATAATTATTTGTTTGGAAGAGAATAGTACGTTAGCAAAATAACAGAATTCTTAAAAGGAAGAGAAAGATTCAGATGCAAACAGCTAAAGGACATTATGTAGTCAAATACAATTAATAACAAATATTCCATGAATTCACATATTCATGGAATCAATCACACTGAATCACAGAATGTTAAGGGTTGGAAGGGACCTTGAAAGATCATCCAGTCCAATCCCCCTGCCAGAGCAGGGTCACCTGTAGGTGACATAGGAACACGTCCAGGCAGGTTTTACGTGTCTCCAGAGAAGGAGACTCCCCAACGCCTCTGGGCAGCCTGTTCCACTGCTCTGTCACCCTCACTGTGAAGAAGTTTTTCCTTAAATTTCTTTGCAATCTCCTATGCTCCAGCTTGCACCCATTGTCCCTTGTCCTATCATTGGATATCACTGAGAAGAGCCTGGCTCCACCCTGCTGACACTTGCCCTTTATATATTTATAAACATTAATGAGGTCACCCCTCAGTCTCCTCCAAGCTAAAGAGAGCCAGCTCCCTCAGCCTTTCCTCATATGGGAGATGTTCCACTCCCTGAATCATCTTTGTGGCTCTGCGCTGGACTCTTTAGAGCAGTTCCCTGTCCTTCTGACTGAGAGGTCCAGAACTGGACACACTATTCCAGATGCAGTCTCACCAAGGCAGAGTAGAGGGGGAGGAGAACCTCTCTCCACCTACTAACCACAGCCTTTCTAATACACCCCAGGATGCCACTGGCCTTGGCCACAAAGGCACATTGCTGGCTCATGATCATCCTGCTGTCCACAAGGACCACCAGGTCCCTTTCCCCTGTGCTACACTCTAACAGGTCAGTCCTCAACCTGCACTATACATGTACATATACAAGTACAATAACATCAGGTTATTCTTCCCCAGATGCAAGACTCTATGCTTGCCATTGATATACTTCATCAGATTTCTTCCGGCCCAGCTCTCCAGCCTGTCTAGGTCTCTTTCAATGGCAGCACAGCTCTGGTGTGCCAGCCACTCCTCCCAGCTTCGTGTCATCAGCAAACTTACTGACAGTGCACTCTGTGCCCTCATCCAGGTCACTGATGAATATATTGAATAGTACTGGTTCCAGTACCAACCCCTGAGGGACTCCGCTAGATACAGGCCTCCAACTAGACCCTATTCCATCGACCACAACTCTCTGACTTCTTTCCTTCAATCAGTTAACAATCCACCTCACTACCTGATCATTCACACCACACTTTCTCAGTTTAGCTGCGAGGATGCTGTGGGAGACAGTGTCAAATGCTTTACTGAAATCCAGATAAACCACATCCACTGCACTACCATCATCTATTTACCTGGTTACATATTCATAGAAAGCTATCAGTTTGGTGAAACATGACTTCCCCTTGGTAAAACCATGTTGACCGCTGCTGCTGACCCTCTTATCCTTGATATGCCTGGAGACAGCAACAAGAATAAGTTGTTCCATCACCTTTCCAGGGTTGGAGGTGAGCTACCTCCTACTACCAGACTGTAGTTACCCAGGTCCTCCTTCTTGCCCTTTTTGAAGATTGGAGTAATGATTGCTTTCCTGCAGTCCACAGGCACCTCTCCTCTTCTCCAAGACTTTACTAAAGATGATGGAGAATGGTTTAGCGATGACTTCCGCCAGCTCCCTTAGCACCCACGGGTACATCACATTGGGGCCCATGGATTTATGTACCTTCAGATTACTCAACTTATCCTTAACCCAGTCCTCATCAACTAAGCAAAACTACTCTTTTATCCTGACTTCCTCTGGGTCTCAGGGGTCTGGGGCTCCTGAGGACAGTCACCAGTCGTATAGACAGAGGCAAAGAAGGCATTCAGGAACTGCCTTCTCCATACT
>JANIJG010014488.1:89430-100733 GCA_024611175.1 Megaceryle torquata
CCTCTGGGTCTCAGGGGTCTGGGGCTCCTGAGGACAGTCACCAGTAGTATAGACAGAGGCAAAGAAGGCATTCAGGAACTGCCTTCTCCATATCCCCTGTCACCAGGGCACCTGCCTCATTCAGCAGTGGGCCTGCAGCACCTCTAGTGTTAGTTTTATCTGCAATGTATTTGAAGAAGCCTTTTTTTGTTGTCCTTGACCTCCCTCACTAGGTTTAACTCCAAGGAGGCTTTAGCTTTCCTAGTTGCCTCCCTACATCCTCTGACAACAGACTTATATTCATCTCAAGTGGCCATCCCCTCCTTCCAGGATCTATAGACTCTCCTTTTCCACTTGAGTTTGCCCATAAGTTCCCTGCTTAACCATGAGGGTCTCCTGGCCCCCTTTCTTGATTCCCTACCCACTGGGATGCTGTGATCCTGAGTTTTGAAAAAAGGGTCCTTAAAAATGGTCCAAATATCTTGGGCCTCTTTACCATATTAACTGGATTGAATTGGAATTCACATATAATTAAAATACAATTTTGACAGCATTTTCAAAGCAGAAAGCAAGGCTGATAAAACTCCTATCAACAGTGTAGAAACAGCAATGGTAATTTGTCAAAATCTAAAAAAGGCAAAGGGCAAAACAAACCGATGTGGAAAAGTGAGCTATAAACAACAGTTGAAGCATAATGCTCTTTAAAAATGTAAGTAGTTTGGTAATGAGGTGGAGGATTAAAAGAAGCAATAGGAAAATAAAAAGCTATTTTGAATAGCAAGCAGCAAGATTGAACAAGTATAAAATCAATTGAATAACAAAGTTGATGCTCCTGTCATATCAGAGATCAAATGACACACTCAGCACTGTTCTTTGATTCTCAAAGGACAGAAGGAGAACTTCCCTCAGGCAAGCAGCAGGTTTTATAAGAATTTTCATTAAAGCTATGATATGGTCAAAAAATACTAATATATGACTTACCAGTGTACATTTCAAATGATTGGCAATGGAGAAAAAAGATGTCTTACTCCACTAATTTAGAGTTTTACCTCTCACTACCAAAACCAATACTTAAACAATACATAAATAAATAGGGGCATAGATTTCCTATTCCTGGAAGAAAAAAAAGAAAAAAAAAAAAAAAAAAAAGAGAGAAAACTGACCTCACATATGAACTCTCTCTCTTAAAAAAAAAAATAGAAATTTGGATTTGAGGTTTCCCTTATTTTGTTTGTTTAAATCAAGTTGAATCAAAGCTCAAAAAAATCTCAAAAAACCCCAAACGTGTCGATCTAGTATATATGAATTTCAGTATGATATGAAAATTATCTAATATGTATAAAATTCCCTTTTGAAGGAGACAACCCATCAAAATCAGAACACGGCAGATAATGAGGAAGAAGCTGCCAGCCCATCAGTTACTTAGATCTGTTGGACACGACCACTGAATGGAAAACCTAGTTCAGACAAAATCCTGTACAAATCACAAAACCAGATATTCTGTGAACTGTAATCAAATGCTATTAAAAATAAATAAATAAGTTTTATTTGGCAGATTAAAATAATAATTAAAAAATCCTTCAAAAGAATTATGTAAGATTATTCTTAAACACTCACTTAATTGAAACAAAATCGTTCTGTGAAGAAATTCTGTTATTTGGTAGTATTTTGCAAGGCAAAGCGTTTTACTACAACACACACCTCACAGAAATCCACAGTCAATTCCAGTAAAGTGGCAGTTTCATCTACGTCTAAACAACCAAAAAATACTCCTGAGAGCACAGACTTGATTTGGTGGTGCAGCAAATCAGATTTCTTCAAAAGTAATGCTATTCTGTAGAGCTTTATAAGAAAGGGTTATATTTATTTTTCAAATTATATGTACATCCAGCTAAATCAATAACATTAAATGCATTTTAGAAATCTAATAGCTGTGTCATTGTGAAAAATGCAAAAATATCCTCTCTTTTGATGGTAGCTGTAAGCAGGTTTTTAAGGGGTAGGCAAAGTCCCTAGTAAAAATCACCTGCAATTGCAGCACATTTAGAAAACATCCCGGTACTTATATTACAAATTGTAATTTCAACATGCTGCACCTGCCATTTTAAAAGTGAAATAGATTTACAAGTCGGTGACTTACAGAAATCAAAAGATACCATTCTCGATATTTGTATTAAAAGTACAGCCTCTTATAATTTCATTAAAAGGTCTTTCATTCATTAAAGAAAAATATTAATCACCAACAATATCCATTTGGGTATCACCACATGTTTGGCCAGTTATTTGATTACTCATTGTGTTATATTTATTTACATCATCTCTGTAATGTGCCTTTATGGAACAGGTGTGAGAAATAAGCTCTGTGGCTAAATTATGATTCTTGTGCAGGAAAACCCAATTATTTGCCCACTTTTAGCTGTTGCTATATTATCAATCTGCTCCTCAGTGGCTATGAGCAATTTCAGTACATTTAGCAATCTAAACTTAAACCATACAATCAGTGATCCAAAAATGGCATCACTGCTGACCCAGTGGACTTGGATATCCTAAACTGTTCCATAAGATATCTGGAAAACACAGGCTTTTTTTGTTCTTTTTTGGGGTTTTTTTTTTCCTTTTTTCAATTTCACTGTAATTATTTTAGTGTCACAAGCACTATTTTCCCATGCAAAGTATCTTTAAAAACACTGGGCCCAAATACACCATGAATAACATAACAGCATTCCAGGCACTTTTGATCCATCTTATGAATCATTCTCTTTTCAGCTTCAAGGTAAAATCAGGCTAATCACCAAATACAGAAGAAAACAGCAAGCACTAAAAAGATGAGGGAAACAATGAAAGGAGAAATGAACAGTTTAAACAGGAAGCAAATAAGGAGAGAAGACCAAATTCTTTGTTTCTTTATATCCCACCTCCTTTCTGCCCAGCCTTTCCTTTCTTTGCTGTATATCCACGTTTCAACTGCATCACCTCAACTCCACTATTCAATGGTATCAATGGAGAAAACACTTGGAAGCTCTCTAGTGCAATAGTATAGCATTCAGAAATCAGAGGGAACCGTTATCAAATTAGCTGTCAGATCTCTTCTAATCATAAGGAAGTCTCTCTTCTTCAGCTGTTACAAGGGGGTGGGTAATTATTTTGTGCACGTGAATGTTAAAAGAATAGGAAACCATTTATAATGGGCAAAACAAGCATAAATTAGTTGGTAAAGAAGCAATTTTTGAGGAAGTAATTTTCCCAAGGAAGATTTGGCAGACCCTTTTTCATATTGAAATCACTACCATTGGTTTCCACATTTTGCATCTGACACCAACAGCACTAGCTTCATGTGCTAATAATCATGTCAATCAGCACACTGACATAGTACAAACATCCTAGTGTAAAAATCAAACTCAACAAAAACATGCAACACACTGTATAGCTTATTGACCAATGAAACCTACCCAGCTCTACAGAAATGCAGTTAAATGACCTGGATGGGTTGGATAATCATACCTAGAAAAGCAGATGGTGAAACTGTGCCATTGCTCCGTGACACCATGACACTAATGCCAGTCTCAACAAATGGCACCGAAAAGTCGACCACTTCAGAGCGTTCTTCATTAATAGTGAGAGACCCCACAGCCATAACCGCACGATGATACACCACCTGATTCACAAAGAGGACACACCACCAAAATTACTCAGTAGAGAATACCTCATTTCTCCAAAAGAATTAAAACCAAGCATTGCTAAGTTCTTACTTAGGAGCTCTTTTACCTAACAGAACTTACTTCACCAATCATTCCATTCCACACATTATTGACTTTTTTGCCATGTTTCCCATTAGTCACCAAGTACAGGTCATATGTGAACTTGACAGTTTTAGACAACTTCTTCAAGATATCGATGCAGAATCCTTTGCAGCACTTCTTTACATTAGTTCCCTCATTAGTTGAGTTGCTGTCAACAGAGAAACATAAACGTTTATACTGGAAAAAAAAAAAAACAAAATTCAGAAGAACCACAAGAGCAATATTAAGCATACTGTGAAACAACCTTTTGTCATACTTTGTGAGTTACCATGTTTGTCTGAATAGATGGAGAAATAATCCACGGGATGCTTTATATAGTGTTTGCAGCTCTTACTAATCTTAGCACAGTTGCTTGAGAAGAGATAACTAGAAGATAATAGTAGACCTGGTATGACATGCTTTCTGCTGCAGTGTCAAGCATACTACACTTCACTTCTCCATCAAGACATACAGTGTCCTTTTACTAATCTCTCTCTTAGGCTTAGATTAAACATTTATTACTTTTACTCACAAGACATAAAACTACATGTCATTTAGTAATTGAGGAACTTCCCGACATGTAAGCTATATAAAGGCAAAGCATTTCACTGTACTGAAAATAGATTCTGCATCTTTTTTTGCACTTTAAGAAGGTGAATTTCAGGCCACCTTTGAATGTAAAGATAAGGGCTTTCCCTTTATTTAGTTTTCTGAAATGTCCGTGATCCTTAGAACTTTTTAGTATAAGCATCTTCAGAAGCAAAGGCAAAATGTTATGGTCTTTGAAAAAATTAAAAATTAAAATAAAACTAGTTTAGAACTTGACTAGTCAAAAAAACCCCAAACATCTGTTTCTCTGTAGTTTGGGAAGCATGTGCACAACCATTTAGCAGTCTCTGAAAATCTTCAGAAATGGGCATTATATTCCCTAACATCTGCTGAGTAAAAAATGGTTAATATCTTCAGTTCATAAATGTGTAGGCTGAAGCACAGAACAGGTGAAACAACACTGATAAATGCACAATGAGAATCTTTCCAGTGATCTCTAATGACTGCTCTAGAGTTATAGAACAATCAAAGCAGACTTTTCTCTAGATAACGTGTCACAGTGGTATTTTATGCTGGAGTAGTTAAAACTTTACCAAATTTCACCATAAACATACATTTTCAATAGGACACACTCTCAAACTGTTAAAGATTAATTAAACTAGGCATATTTCAATATAACTGGAAACAATTCAAAGAGGACTCATTAGAACAATCCTCTTTTAGAATGCAATATTCTTTCATGTGACTGAAAAGGGCTAATCCTAGCTGACTTAAAATTTACTAAAAACTCACTCTCTCATCTTTAATTCAATATGACTTATACTGTATCTAACCAGAACCTTTCAAGTTATCAAAAAGGAGGATGTGCAAACAAGAGCATACCGCGTGGGAAAGGGAAAAAGAAAGAGGAAATTAAATACAGAAGGAAAAGCAAAGATACGAAACTAGAAGAAAAGAACAGCAAAGTATCAGAAAACAATTCTACAATGAAAGAAGTAAACAAAAGAATTAACAAGAAAATAGTGGAATATATCTTGCACTCAGGAAAAAAAAGCAACTAAACAAACAAAACCAGCAAACCAACAGAAAAAGGAATGCTGTGTATTTACTTACTTAATTTTGACAAATTTACGACATGGCACGGTGTTTTTTTGGCAACTTTCCATCAAAGGATCCACATCCTCAACAATGACAAAGGGAGCCTCCTCCAGAGTGACAATACTCAAGTGGTTATCGTCGGGGTCGCTGTCTGCAAAAGAACTGTACCTTGGCCAGACAGAGTACTTCAGGCTCAGGGAGTTGTTCTCCCATTTCCCCACCTGAAATGCCAAGATACACAGGCTGCTGATATCTGTTGGCTAGTTTTTGACAAATGAGTTCTAACATTCAGTGTGCTGGGATACAGGTACAGGAAATTACATTGCAAAGGCAGTTGTCTTCTGTTATCAAAATTACCTTAGAACTTTCTAGTAATTGCATGAAGTAAGAAACAAAAAACTAATCACACACACACACACACATCAGACTGATAACCAAAGCATCGTAATATAATTTCTCTATCTTCTCAAAAGAGAAGACACTTGTGCTGTTATAGATTGAAAAGCCATTGTGAAAGCCTTTCCCTAGGGTTCCATCGAACCTGAGCCAGGACAAACCATGGTTTTAGTAAACACAGTTTCAATTGTGCATTATTTAGTTCTTATTAGAAATAACACATTTTATTCTGATTTAGTTAATGCCAGCTGTTAAGGGAGTTTAAGAAAGCATACTCCACTTTAGACTAAAATTTTCTATTTATTTACTATTATAAATTATGCCATCTAAACTAGCCTACATTTCTTTCCACTTCCAGAAATCAGAAAAAGGCATATAATTTAAATATTTTGAAAACTCCAGCATTTTCTTCCTCAGATTCTATTTAACTACTTTGTATCCCTAAATCTAATTGCATGTTTTACCCGAGTAGTGAAACCAGATAATATAAATTAGCTAACAAACCACAAAATTCATAACCTGATACATTTTAATCATTCTTCGGTTGCTTAAGCTAAACAAATTATAACATAATCACGAGACTGTTAAAATATTTGTTTAGCAAGGAAAATGGTGGGAATTAACAGTACAATGAGAGATTCATCTCCTAAAAACAAATGTAAAAAAAAAAAAAATTACACCTATCTTCTGTCTTCTAAAGACTTTAAAATGAATCACAAAAATTCCCAAAGAACAAGATTTATATCCATTCCTATTTAGGGAAGCGTATAAGCACATGTCCTTTGCAGATTCCTTTCCATCCTGTTTATAAGTCAACTTCAATGCAGGAGGCAGAAATGCCAAATCTCTAGACACTTAAATTAGGAAATTTAAAATATATCAAGGGAATTAGGAATTCACATCTAAATCAATGGGAATGGGGCACAGTATACAGGAAGTTCTAGTATGAAATGTAAACAGAACACAACGGGATGAAGCCTTTGTGAGAAACACTATTTCATACACAGGGAAACAAAGCTTCATGAGGCAGTTACATTGCAAAAATAGCCTAATTGTCAAGTTGCGGAACATAATTGCATTCACGGGAGAGTCTGTGCTGGTTTATGTTATCTTACACGGGCTTGTTCATATCTATGCCCTAAGTACACCATGAGTTTGGCCATCTGGGAGATTTCTGTCCAGCTCTATACTTCAGTCAAAGAGCAAATATGCCAATTAATACGATGAGTTGCAGAAGTGGAAAATGTGCCACCTTCCAACCAGCAAGAAGAAACAAAATGTGACTGAAGCTCAGTTGCATTTGTGTGTTCAGGACTACAGCAGTGGCAGCACCTGCCTTTCTACATCACTCACAGAATTGCTACGGTTGGAAAAGACCTTTAAGATCATCAAGTCCAATTGTTATCTAACTCTACCAGGGCCACCACTACACCACAACCTTGAGCACCACATCTGGATGGCTTTTAAATACATCCAGGGATGGAGATTCAACCACCTCTCTGGGCAGCCTGTTCCAGTCTTTGATAACCCTTTTGTTAGAGAATTTTTTCTTATGTCCAACCTAAACCTCCCCTTGTGTAACTTGTGCTATTTCCTCTCATCCTATCAGTTGTGACTTGAGAGAAGAAACCAACATCCACCTCTCTACAACTCGATATAGGATCCTGGGAGGAGGCAGATCTGCCTAATCCTGAAGCACATCCCTCTGCAAGCCACCCACTGCACTTGCATCACTGTCACATGGACCAAGAGGAATATGAGCTACCCACGATAATATGAGTTCATCTGATCCTATCAAAAAATGTAATGACTGTTTTGATGCTGTTAAAAGAGGAATCATGATACTCTTTCATACTTCAACTGGACTAACTGCCATTTTATTGTTCAGAGGGGGATATAATGTCATATTTTTAAATAGATGAATTTGGAGAAACGCTATTTCATCTTGATAGTTGTATCTGTATGGAAGTGTTATGTGTTAGGCAAATCTCTAAGGTTATGTTCAAAATTTTTAGCTGTTGCCTTCCATAGATTTATCACAACATTCATTCCTTGTAACCTTATTTTAAAAAATATTTAAGAATTAAGACCTTGCATTAGGTCTTAGGGACATCCCTACTTCTCTGTCCACTGTACACTGATTTTAAAATAGCTCTACTGTTGAAGGTTCTATCATTCTGCTACAGTTCTGAATGATCAAGACACTTTTTTCATTTACTTTATGTGAAGGATAAGAATTTAGTTTTATACAATGAAAGCATGTAGTCAAAACAGGGGAGGATTTTTATATTTGTATGTGAAGCCTTTTAGCTTGTGCAGAACTAATTATAGCATTATGAAGAATATGAATGGTATTAATTATTTACACAATGTTTTCCATCTTCATATATTATTTAGTTCTTTCAACATCCTTGTGCAATTGATAGTATACTTTTTTTACAGGGTGATGGGTTGAAACAACAGAGAAAAGCTATAGAATATGCAAAACTAAAACATGATCAGTTCCAATCAAAATAAAGAGAGTTTATGAAATTGCATCTATATGTAGGTGTCCTGCAGGATCAGCATTTTTGTCACTTATGGAAGTCAGATCTAGTATTAGATCCAGTCAACATCTGTTCTGAATGCCTTTAAAACCTTTAAATGCTTAGGGAAAAACCAAACAGGTTTTAACTACTACACACATGATCATTGTATTTCAGAACATTATAAAGAGGTCTGCTTATGAAGTGTAAGAATTTGCGTGCAAACCCAAATGTTAAGTCCTTATTCAACACTGACTGTTCAAGTGGCTTACCTATGACAACAAAGTGAAATATCTGAGTTTAAAAAGCATGTCAAGTCCTGGGTTCTCCTGTGAAAGTCATTATAAATGCTGTAGAATATTAAAAAGTTCATATGTAAAATATGAAAAGGTAGAAAATGAAAAGTTCAGTTGCTGTTCTGCAGTTGTAGGAGTCAATGGCGATTCCTGAATAAACCATTTTACAGTCAAATAGTTTACGAGCCCAGACATCTTCAAAATTTAGTTGCCTCCAGTGTTTTGCAGCGTGCTTCTTTGTGATTGTTATAGCTACTGATGAAATGAACTAAACGTGGCATTCTCCAACTACATCCAAGCAACTAGATCTGAGGTAGAAGAGGTCTGTATTTAAATTAGCATTTTAGGATACTTACTAATTTTGGTATCCCTGACACAGGTATTTTTTATGCAAAGCTTTGTAATTTCAATGATGAATTACTTGAACACTAGAACGCTTCATCTGCAGGTGAAACTACAAACCTCCCAATAAGGAACAGTAGTGAACAGTAACTCTACATACTCTTAGAAGAGACCAGAAACAATTTTCATAGCTAGTCTACCAAAAACTAACAGGTTCACAAAACCAAAATAGTGGTAAACTCACATGTAGGACAAAAGCATGCTGCCCCTACCATGGAAAAGTTACCTCTACGGTGAAGAAATACTGTCATTCTTTCCATCTGCAGCCTAAGACTTCCTACTTGAATTCTATCAATCTCAAGGAAACTTTTTTGCCTTTCAGAAGCTTTTTCTTATCTCAGTCTTCAAGGCATCATTGCTTGGACAAGGGTAGCCAGAGGACAACAGGGAGCTAAAATATTGCACAGGCCTGCTAGGTTGCCAAAATTATATTTTGATATGGTGGGAGAAGAGTAGAAGAGAACTCTTCTGAAGAGAATTTCCATTGTCCTAATTACTTGGACAAAAAACAGTTCATAAAATGGGCTTTTAACTGTTCAAAACATAAAATCATCATTTGAAATAGCTCGTAAAAAGAAATAAAGATGCTTTAATAAAGACATTGTACTTACAGTTCTGGACTTGCTATCTAGAAATACATGCTAACTTATCAGAATATGTAGAGATAAATTTGAGGTGAATACATTTCAACTACTCCAATCTATTGTTCTGGGGTTTTTTGGGTTACTGATTCATAGACTTTGAAACAGTAACTCTTTTTTTTTTTTAATCCAAAAGAGAATGGAAATATTTGTAAGATTTCAAAACCTTGTGTTGGTCAGGATAGTCATCTCCCCTAGCTCCTGGAAGCAAGGCTACTGCTCCAGAGAGCTCAGCCGAAAGCACAGCTTATTAACAATAGGCAGCCAGAGACACATTCCAACTGCATGAAGAAGAATTTTGGATATTTGAGTTAGTTTGGCCTTTATGTCCTGAATTTAAAATTAATCTAATATAGGATAAAACATTTATACTTGGTGTAGTCACTCCCTGATGATGGGAAATTTATCTGTAGATGAATCAGGGCAGTTTGCTTAGTCTTACCTGCATCTCTTTTCTCATCTATTCCTTGCCTCTTTCCTGGAAGATTAAGAATATTTAAGATCCCCATCAATTGCCATTTTGATGTAACATGAAGTAATCTTCACCTGCAACCATTTGCTGTTTCAAAATCTTCTGTGCTGAGGAAACATTTCTAGCACCTCTAGGCACGTGTAGAATATAGGAAAAAATACAGCCTTTTTTTAAATGTGATCTGTAAAATCTCTTTTTCATTTAGGCAACATGACTTTCTTAGAATAACAGCCACTTAAGAGAGCACTAAATAAAGTACAAGAGGAATGTTTGGACTTCTGGATTATAAAATCTGAAAGAAGAAACTACTGAATAGTTCAAAGACAGGTCTGAAAATTTGATTTATGCTCCAACCCTAAACCAAATTAACTACATTTAGTTAAAGTCTATAGCAGGTCAAGCAATGGATAACAGCACGCTTAGAGTGCCAAGAGCACAGAAGTGTGTCTAGAAAGAGAGCTTCACTGCTGAGATCTCCTAAGAATCCAATTAATATTACTAGATAAATTAAAAGTTAAAATGAGCTTATTCTCAGCAGAGATAATGGAATATCTGTGTTGATAGATTCAAAAATGGAGGGGGGAGATAAAACTGCATTAAGAAAATATTTAAAGTAATATACACAGTAGTGTGTATTTGTAAAACAATAATTTGTTAAAAAAAGTCAGGCTGAGGATAACACTCTCCAGACTGCAGACATGCTCCATTACAGAACTGTCAGAAACTGCATGCAAATACTTTTACTCTACTGTGTGGAAATGTCACAAAACATCCAGAGAGTTATTATAAATTTCTGTCATTCCTAGCTAGATTGATGTGGTCTTGATCCCAGAGAAATACAGAAGACAGCCCTCACTTGAAAAAGGGGCACTAGAATAATTTTTGGGAAAGATCCTGGCACAAATCATAAAAATCCTTATTTATAATCAAAAGACCAGGATATAAAAAATGTGGTTTCAATAGCAAACTGTAGGTGCAAAACTTGGTTTCAAGTAAAGACTTGCAATGGTACATCATAGAATCATAGAATTGTCAGGGTTGGAAGGGACCTTAAAGATCATCTGGTTCCAACCCCCCTGCCAATGGCAAGGACACCTCCCACTAGAGCAGGTTGCTCAGAGCCCCATCCAGCCTGGTCTTAAAAATCTCCAAGGATGGGGCTTCCA
>JANIJG010014488.1:100833-117192 GCA_024611175.1 Megaceryle torquata
CCTTCTTTCCACTCCTTGTAGAGTTTCTTTTTGCATGACAGCATGCCCAGGAGCTCCTTATTCATCCAGGCAGGTCTTCTAGCATTCTTTCCTGCCTTTCTCTTTGTCAGTTTGCTCCTGGACACGGAGGAGGTGATCTTTGAATACTGACCAGCTGTTCTGGGCCCCCCTTCCCTCTAGGGCTTTGTCCCACGGCACTTTGGCCAGCAGATCCCTAAGCGATCAAAGTCTGCATGCCTAAAGTCCAGGGTCCTAAACTTGGAGTACATCCTCCTAGATGCCCTGAGGATCTTTAATTCTGTCGCTTTGTGATCACTGCAGCCAAGGTTGTCCCCAAGTTTCACATCAGTCACCAGCCCTTCCCTGTTGGTCAGAACAAGGTCCAGCATAGCACCTTTTCTTGTCGGTTCCTCTACCATTTGGAGGAGGAAGTTGTCATTTACACATTGCAGGAACATCCTGGATTGCTGGTGCCTACATATACCATATTTCTTCTGAACTTGCACATTCTTTCCTATTTTCTCCACCTTATATGCTGTCTGGAATATTCTCTTTGGTTTAAACTCTACAGCGTACAGAAAGGAAAGCAGAAAATAGCTGAGAGCACAGAAGAGCTTGTTTGATGTCAGGCTGAAATAGCAATCCTAGGGTCCATATCTCGTTCACCACTGTCTAAAGCACCCTACAAACCCACCATCACATACACGGTGTGGCCACCTCCTGCCTGCCTATATATCTTTTGAAGATGGCAGCCAAGGAGGGCAGTAATGAAGCAGGTAGTGGGTTTCTGTGTAGCAGCTAGATAAAGACAGCTAGCCTAAGACAGACAGACAGACAACCTGCAAAGTTATGCCTTGCTGTACCTCACAGAGACCCCTCTGCCACTGCACCCTAAAGCAGTCTCCCAGTAATATGAGAGATTATGGTTATGATTGACATAATGCTAACCACACACTCTCTCAGAGAACATCAAATCAGAGAAAAAGAGCAAGGCCAGATCCTGAGCAGAGAGAGAAAAGAGCAGAATATGTTCTCCCTTGCGTGCCAATGCTGGCACGAAATGAAAGTCTGTCACACCAGCATATCTCACAGAAAACAAACAAATAACTCGCTCCTATCGCCCTCTTTCCAGCAGATGGGAACTGTACACAATACACAATCGTCCTTTTGCAAGAAAAAAAGTGTTACATGACAACATGGGTAGAAAATGACCAAATCTTTGAAAAGAGAAAAATTTTCAGGGATGTTTTTTCTACATTAAACACACACATATATTGCAAACTCACGGTCTTACTTTTGTAAAGAACATAAAGCTGAGCAAATTCAGAATCGAACTAATCTTGCTTTATAGAAAAACTATTTATTACTTTGATTTCATCACATTTTCCACTTACAAGGACAAGCTATTCTGGAAGGTTTTAAGTCAATAACTAGAAAGCATAAATTGAGTTTGTCGGGTTAGCAATAACAGGCAGCTTCAGAGCAAAGTACAAGAGCAAAAACCTTCCTCCAGAAACAGCATCTGTTGTACACCTTCTGCTGCAAACCTCTGTGTTGCTTCATGTTTCTGAAGGACCTTTTTTAGCAATGACAGTCTAAATTTAAATGACAGAATATGATGGCAGCACTTTCATGGCTTAGTAATAAGGTGTGTTTTACGGTCCTGCACGGTTTGAAGACATCCCTTTAAAGACTTTGAAGTTTTAAAAATTTGCTGCAAAATCTCATGTGGGCTATGCAAATGTACCACTCTTCCCTCATGGCTGCTCCTTATGCTGCCAGGAAGGCACCAATACCGAGACCAGCAGGGCTCAGAGGAAAACACAACTACCCAGAGAGATTATAAACAAACAGGAGAAAAAATAAAAGCTACCATCTCCCTTAGCCTCATTTTACAATACAGAATTATCAGTTAGCATTCACCACATCTTCAGTGGCTGGTATAGTTTTGGTAGTGGGGAATGTCCCAAATAACTCTATGCAGTGCAGTAATTCAAACTCATGCCATTTTAGGAGTTGATTATGTCCTTAGAAGGGAAAAGAGCTATACTGACAACCCCTTTCTCCACCTCCCCTTGAGGGAAGACTTTTTGCCACCTCTGCACTCAGCATAGGTCTTACTCCTCTCCAGAAATATCTGGATAGCCATACCCATACCTTCAGAGAGGAAGAGCTGCCCTGAAAGTCTGCCTGCTCTTTACTCTCCTTTCTAGTATTAGGTGGGAAGAAGAGAGGCAAAGCACACTTTACCACTGCTTTCCATCGTAGCTGTGAGTCCTTTATGACAGCCCAGAGGAGGGAACCATCCTCCTTGGGAATACAGGATTTAGGAAATGCTGGATAATAATTGGTGCAATTCAAACAATTTAGTAGAGTAAAGGTCAAAGGAAAGGCCTTTAGGCTATGTAAAAGCTCACTGATACAGAAACAACATGCAATTTTCACTCAACTAAGTGTCAGGATAAGCATATTTACTGGAAGACTAAATATACTAAGCAACAAGGATGGAACAGAGAAAATGACAAGCCAACAGATGTTAAAGAGCATGCTATGAGAAAAGATATGGGCCACAGAGCTTCCGACAAAAGATATACCAGCAAACCAATTATTAGATCATGCAATTTCATCTGCTCTAGTCAAAATATATGCATTTCTTTACAGCTTTTAGGGAATCACTACCATGAGGCATCAGGATCCTTTCTCTCTCACAATTCTTGCTCTGTAATCAATTGAGATTTTGCAAGAAACTGCTCTGTACCATTCCAGTGACTTTTTATCACCATACTCTGACAAAAAGCTCTGTCAGAAATCCGACCAAGTGTTAGGTTTTTCAGTTCATGACCAGTGATTTTTCAGCTATACCAATAGATAAGATATCTGTCTTTTCTCAGACACATGACAGTGTATGTTAGTAACCAGATGGAGCTCTCTGTGAAGATCTTGGTTCATTTATTTCAGGCAGGAATTGTGCACCCTCTGCCCACTCATTTCTACTTAGATACAAAAGTGTGCAACCTCACACAGAGTTTGTCAATCTGGCATATGCTAGTTAATCAGAGCAAAATCAAGTGCTACATTAAATCCTGCATTAATAAAAAGTTAAAAGATGATTGGTTATGTTTAGAATAAACCTGGAGGTAAGTAGTGGTTCTTGCAGTGGCATTTACCTAGCAATTTGGCCATGTAGTACCTGGTACTCTCACTCCTTGTAAAAATTCATTGGATACAGAAATATATATATATATATGAGATATAGAAATCTATATCTCACAAACTCATCCAGAATACACACCACTATAGTATCTATCTGGGAGCACCAGTAAAAATTGGTTTTATTCTGGAACTCATTTTTAAATGCTGTACAGTCTTCCCTACCTTAACACTATATGATATGCACAGCTAATTAAACTGCCTAGTTTTGCCACTGCCAGTATATGATTGAAATATTTAAATGATTTGGTTTATTTCTACATTAGGAAAAAAAAAAAGGAAAGAAAAGAAGAAAGGGAGGAAGAAAGACCAACAGACTGTGATGTTTGCAACTCAGTGAAGTTAATGGGCCAGGTGAGACACCCAGGTCACACATCTCACTGAGAGAAGCTTAATGGGGGAGTTGCAGCTGGTACTCCTGGATCTTTGAGAGTTTTTTAGCACTAGCTCAGTGTTCCTGCAGCACTTTGGTGATATTTGGGCAACACCGTTAACTGGCAAATTCATCAAGTTTCACTGAAACAAACACATTAAGCTTGTCATCTTAAAAGTCTCTTGCCTGAGAACAGCAGCCCCTTTGCCTGTCAAGATTAGCAGCAAGAATATGAATGTTGATGTCAGAAGTTTGAGTAACTGCTTTAGGATCTGTCAAAACATCATGCTGAATGCCTGATGAACATGCCCAAAAGTGATTTTCAGTCTTCAAACTATTATCATCCAACCAGGTTTTTTTCAGAACCTGATATGGGACAAATCCCTCAGTCAACCCCATTTACGTGTGAAGTTAACACTTCAAGGTTTTGATATTGAGTCATTTATAAAGGAAAAGGAACTTATTTCCCTAGGGGTAAGATGGATGCTCTTCAACTATGGCTGAATGGATTTTCTATAACCTCAAGCTTGATATACTTGACTTGGGTCAAGTATATCAATTTTGAGACAAGGAAAATTCGTACTAAAGTAAAAGCAGATAATTATACTAAACCCAGAGAAACTTGTGCTTTAATACTAAACCTGGTATTTTCAGGAGAATTCTAGGTTAAAAAAAAAAAATTTCACATAAACCACAATTAGTCTATCTTATGTAAGTAATAAAATAGCTACTTGCATTTGTATATACATTAGTTTCATTCTAAGGATTAGCAGGCTATTGAATTGTCATTTTTTCACATGAGTAAATCATTTAATCAGATTCTCATATTTGATGTTTTCCATATAGGACTGAGGATATTTAATAAGACTTCAGTAAAACAGTTCTGTGATACTCATTGCAATACCGTAATTGGAAGTAAAAACATGTGCCTCTCTGGAAAGCTAGAACAGGAAATGTTAGATCTCAGATGAGTAACTTTGACAGTTTTGAAATTAAGCAAGCCAGCGCAAGGCAAAAGGAACAAGACGAAATAAATTGGTTAAAAGATAAGGGGTAAGAAATTCAGCTTGGAAAGAATGTCGAGATGACACTGGAGAGATGTTCAAATAAACCAGGGGGTGGGCAAGGGCCTTCTCATGCCTTTAAGTCAGAGGAACTATGCTATTATTTCTGAAGTACACGGTGATGTTCTGCTGATATGATGTGGGGTGCTCCAAGATAGCCAAGAGCTATATCCAGCTTGCCAGAATAATTGATTAGTCAGTTTATTTGTCTTCATCCACAGAGGCAGGGATCAGCTTGTGGTCAGAAGAATAATTCTGGTGGTGACAGCCTGTTCTTGGCTGCCTTTCACTTCTCCCCTCTGACATAATTAAAGCTGGCCCCTTTCCCATAGTCCTACAACAGAGAAGCAGACAGGAAAGCCGCAGCTAGGGGCAGGCTGTCTCTGCTGAGAGGACTCCTCTGTCCTGCTACCACAGGGGCTCTAAAGCAAAGGGGCAGCTAGGCACAGATATATATAATTTTTTCAGGGTAGGAGGCTCCCTTCAATCATACTTTTTTCACTCTAGAAGGCCCTCAAACACAACACTGAGCAGGAAGGGATTTCCCAGGTAGAAAACCATGCACAGACAAGGTAAGCACCAGACTACAGAGAGTTGTGCAGGCCAGCTCATCAGGTGGAGCGTGCATTGCCACCAGACAACGTGCACGGTTAGATATGGCAAAACCTGCACCAAATCTTCCATTCTCCCACGGGGGAGTCACTTAAAGGTTAAAACAGGCTCAAGTTAGTTAATGGAAATAATAACAGTTCTTATATCCAGCATTTCTTTGCTGCTGTTAGTTTATTTTTCAAAAGCATCAAACCTATCTCCCCTTGTCCTTCAAGTGGTTTCTTTAGTGAAGCTTCAAGGTATAAAATGTACAAAATTTTAGGTATTGGATAGGAGTAAATATATTCAGAGAATTAGATTTGCATCAAATGAACATAAAAAAATAGACAGTATAATCTGGGACCACTCTCTATTTTTTGAATGACTAATAAATTTACTGAGATGTCTTTCCATAATTCTTATTTTGTCATTATTATTCAACATCATGAAGAGTCTTGCAGTCTTACAACCTTGAGTTTTAAGTTGACTTTATGGGATTCTAATCTATAAAAAGAATTCATCAATTTCAGTAGCAATTTACATAATGTGGGGTTATGCCTTATGAATTTAAAATAAAAGTCGTGGATGATACAAATGTATATTTTCCTGCAGTCTCATATTGTGAAGGGTTTCTAAGTTAACCTGTTTTAAAACATGGGACCACAAATATTCTGCAAAACTCAGAGCCAAAATAATCACAGGCTGAGATGGGAGTTTTAAAGAAAAAAACACTCATAATAAACTTTTATTACTCACAGATATGGTTAATTTTGATATTAAGACACTTTTCTTTCTAGCCTTTATAGAGGCTTATGGAGATCACTTGCCTACCAGAACACAAGTCAAGATTCTCAAACATTATAGGGATCATCCTCTAATTCAACAGGAATTTCACAGTTTAAAATAAAACCAAAAACAAACCAAAAAATGCAAACAAACCATAGCTTACTTTTTCTTTAAAATCTGTCAAAGAATAAAAAACCAAGCAAAGGACTTGACAAAAAGTTGTGAAGATATACAAATTCACCCAAATTTAGGTAGTTAAGGCAGAAGTTTCTGAGGATTTTTCAGCCTTCTATTTTATTTATTAAATTGTAAGAAGAAATGCAAGGTGTGATTCACACAAATCTTCTGAAGTCCATGTGGCTTATCTTCACTGATAATGTTGCTTTCTCTGTTAAAACTCCTTAGACCTACTCAGAATATGGTAAAATTATCTTTTCTGAACTGTTGTGACAAACCTGCTATAGCAGAAAACCATCACTGATATCCATGATGTTAATCTGTCTACTTGTCATTAATAGGGTTCTGCCAAGTCTCTCCTACCCCCTCTCCCACCTTCTACCCAGAGGCAATGCTCACCTTTTCCCATTCGCGGTCATTGTTCAGTACTATCACCACCAGCCTGGGGTGTGCCTGATAACCATCTGCTGTGAAGGACAAATCTTTACCTTCCCAAGTCACATTCATCATAAACCTAGAAGGCAAGGAAAAAAAAAAAAGGTTCATTGAAAAATTAATGAGTTGTCGAGCAGTTAATGAGCAAGTGAGTTCAGTCATCAGAATCGCAGATGAAATACATGCACCAGGTCTTGTTAGTGCTGTGAAAAGCCTGCATTTGCAGCATGGGCAGTCTGAACATTTCAGGGCACTCCAGAGAAAGAGAGAAAGTAAAATATTGTTTACATATGACTTCTAATGCAGACATCATTTTAAAAGTAGCTTCCATATGATGTATGGCCCATGCAGTCTGTGAATTATCTTTCTGGCACTTTGCACAACGTCACCAGTTATTCAGGTCCGGTTAAATATGTCTACGTCAACTCTGTATCTAAACTTCTTCTATTGTCTTGCTAGAGTAATACTCAGAGGTAAGTGCATCTACTTCACTTTTTTAAAACTCTGAGAGTCCTGTCAGCCCTTCTCAATACATTAGCCATACACCATGTCTTTGTGACACTTGGATAAATTCCACTAATGCCTTCAGCCAAAACCAGACACAAAAACTTTGAAGAGGTTGATCATATTTCCATTTAGTAATTTCAATCGGCCATCAAACAAACTTGATTTTCCTTGAAAATAATTTTCTGACAAAATCTTCCACAGATTCATAACATAAATCCATATTTATAGTTGCTCCAGATCCACATAGTTTCAGTGTCTCTCAGTGAGAACAGATTGTTTCAACCACTCAAGGGTCAGAAAGAGTGATGAGAAATTGCACTTTTTATCTAAAGTGCAAATACAGGCAACTGAGAGCTGAGAGCCTGAACTACCACAGTACACTGATCAAGCTCCACAGACTGATACTGAAAAAAAATCTATCATTTTATACATTAGCTGAAATTCCATCATCTAAGAAAATCAGGGATAAAAGGGAAGAGAGTAAAAGGTTGGTATGAGCATCTGTGTTCTTTGGTCATGCTGAAAAAAAAGTCAGATCTCCAGGCTGTAAATGTGAGCCTGACAGGGCTATCCCACAGGCAACAGGTAAAATGGCAATTCAGAATTTGGAGATCCCATGGCACTTCCAGAAGATGATGTGCCCTCCACCCCTTATCCATAGACTGAAATTAATTGCATTGAATTGTACTGAATTCTCAGTGTATTTCATGGAAAGAGATTTAGTCCAAGACTTCACCTCAGTGCTCTCCTCCTGCAATTCAACTCAACACCAATATTATTCCATCCTGCAGACAGATGTGTTTTGAAGGGCATTAAAGTTATTTTAACTGTTCTTCATACGATGCTCTGTAATGTTTTACCCACAATAAAATGATACTGGATTACATATTTGTTTGGGTTTGGAGTTTTGTTTGGTTTTGGTTTTGCAGTAGTAGTAGTATGGTCTCCTGGTGAATCTGAAAGACAAAATTCTTCAACCTCCCATTCAAAGGAGAACACTTTGTATTGCCGTAGCTGCCTGAAAAATCCTAATAACAGAAGCACACTAAATAAAAATATATAGACCCAGGAGAAATAATGGCATTGTATCGTAACAGTTAATAATTAAATGTGCACTGCCATAAACAGCCACATCAACATCATTCACCACTGGTTTGACAACAATTTGTAAAATCACCCATTGTAATAACTCGTATTTCATGACAGATTTTCGGCATGAAAATTTTCCCCTTGGCAGAATTTTGCTTTTGAGTTGAACTAATTTCCCCATGTATTACATTGTTCATCCAGCACTGAAAGATCTTACTTGGTAATAAAAAAGCTTCTTTGTCACCTTGAGAGGAAGTGGCTGACCCACCAAACCAAATTTGCTTGTACACACAGGTAAGAAACCAGGATAATGTTTGCTCACTGCTGAAAACCACATGCATTGGGGCCCAAGGAATAAAATGCCCAGGAAGTCATAACTACAGGAAAACAAAGAGCTACTGTGAAAAATGCACTACTTGCACTCATACTTCTGCACCCTCCTTCACAAGGTCCCTTCCAATTCATTCAAGTGAAATAATACCCAACACAAGCAACATATTGTCTCACGGGAACAGGCAGAAATCACCTCATTCAGTAAGACTAAAAGCTGAGCATTCTCTCCAAGAGCTGGGCCACAAACGTGCATGCTCTACTATAGCAGGGTTTTTTTTGGTCCAGATGGGTTTTTAATTACATAGGTATTGGGGCTTGTGCTTGAGGTGAACCCTTCATTTATGTAGTTTGGTAGGATCACTACTTCAGATTTCAAACACCACTCATCCTATTTTGGGATCACTGTGCAAATGCCCTAGTCTAGAAGCTAGTCAAGGGCCATCACAAGATGCAGTGCTGTAGCTACAGTAGTGTTCAAGTGCTCCAAAAAGAAAACCAAACCACTAATCTGAAAAACTGAGCTCAGCATATATTTTTTAAATGTGAATTTATCAGCCATTTAGTAGTGAAAAACATCTTGCCAATTAAAAAAAAAAGTCCCTCATCTGTAAATCTCTTAAAATTGTATTGTCTGAGTCACATACAAAGATATCAGTAAGTAATGGAGTCTGAGCTACTCCACTTTCTCAAATTGAAGCAATAAAAAAAAGAACTTCAAAGACATTCTTATTTTCCTGAGCACACTATTGTATACAAAATGTATCATCTGCCTGTGTTCTTCAGAAAGCTGCACTTACAATGTGCATTCCCTTTTGAACTGTCATTTTTTTCTCTGCAAAGGACAGAAGTCCTGCCTGCTTTTACCGGCCAAGGTCCTAAACTTCTCCTCTCTACGTTAAACAACCATGTTCTTTACTGTTCCTGGCTAGGAATAGTGAGGAAAAGAGAGTATTTACATTATAAATTATTCTTATGGAGTTTTAAGTTTGCCCAAGATTAATTCCATGCAAGATATGTTTGGATTCAGAGCTGGTCAAAATATATTTCTGAAAAGGTTTGGAATTGCATATTCCTGTTCTTAACTAAATGAGGTACTTGATTATTTGAGCTCGTTACTTTAAGGAGGCAATTCAGCATACGCCTCAGATTAGTATTTAATCTGCTTTCATACCTCATTAACGCTATAACCTTTGCAAAGGCATGATAGCAGGAGGCCTTGTGATGGTATTGTGACACTGAAGTCTTAATTAACTTTTGCAAACAGAAGTTTGTGTGTGAGATTCCCCAGGTGATACCTGTATGAAAAAAAATGGGATTTGGGGGGCCAGAAGTTAAACTATTCTCACACTGAATCCAAAAGAGGTTTTTACCATGTAAAGAACTAAGCCTGTACTATATATTCCAAAACATTTTTAAACATGTATACAATTCTTTTTAGCTTGTCACCTTCCCCAACAAAACTGAAAAGAGAAGTGATGAAACACCACAGCAGAACACTGTTCCTGTTGTATTTACAGCAAGCCTTCAAAGCACTTAGATTCCAAACTGCTCTCAAGGTTTCCAACTTCATTTTTACAGACTCAGAAAGACCAAGTAATTCAGATAAAGCTTCAGATTAATGCCAAAACTGTGTAATATTTATCCATATCAAAATTCTGATCCTATCCAGAAAGACAGAACACATTTGAAGGTTGCTTTTTTTACTACCCTGTAAATACTATATCACAACCTCACCGACTCTCTTAATTTCCATTAACAAATGGGGGAACAGTTTGCCAAAAAGATTGGACCTCAATTTTTAGAAGACCTCAGTTTGAAGAAGATCATGTGTGAGGGTATCATATTGTTGAAACAGAAGTGCCTTCTAGGCAGTCTCCTTACAGAAGACATGGACCTTCTTTGTCCATAAGATGCTTGGTAAGGAATTCCTATACTGAATACAACTGAAACCCCAGCAAAGCCATGACCACTCCTGCAGCAGAGTCTTTGAGACTTTCTGCTTCTATGTTATACAACAGCAAACACGCTTGCAAGCTATGGGATTTCTTTTGATGTTTACCATATATGTGTGTATACGTATATGCAAGATATACACAAGTGTTCCTCTAATCGATGAAAAGGCTTGAGAGAAAAAACAAGAATGTTTAGTGGGTTCTGTGGTGGGCAGAAAGAAAAAACTTGCAAGTGAAAAAGTAACAGTAAAAAATTGCCTTGTCTCCCCTCCATACTGATTGTTTTGATATTTTCTCCATTTTTCTCTATTTCATGTTTAGTTTCTTTCCATTATACACTGGAATATAATGTGAAAGTGTGTGCTAGGATCATGTTGACTAACTGAGCACAACAGCTGCTTTTCCTCACAGAAAGGACCCTTTGGTTTCTCCCCTGCCAAGGTTTAAGCCTTCTTCTTCACTAACCTCTTGTCATAACATTATAGCATCCAGCAATAAATAAATTACAGGTTGCCCTCAGCAAACGTCACATGCTTTTAAAAGCAAGTTCAGAGCACAGGCTGTCTCAGATGCCCTTTCTTTAGGTTGCCCTGATACTTGCTCCTTTTTTGCTTTATAATGATAATTTTATACAGATTCAGACTTTTTAAAGCAGAAATTCAGGACTTGTCGGGCTCAGGAACAGAGTCAGCTCTGCGCTAACAGGCTGGATTACAATTACTGTGAAATCCACCTAGTATCCAGCTCCCAAACAGATCACTGGCTGGGAAAAATATAATGGGTAAGGCAGAAACATTAATGAAAACATATCACTCCTAAACTACCTCCAAAGAAGAGAACTTAGTTAAAAGACCTGTAAAATAAAGCACACAGCCTGATAGCTGCAGGGGTTGGAAAGCCCACTGGACTCCTCTCTGCCACATTCAGACCCCTGTTTCCTGCCCTTATCCTGCAGTCCAGACCAGATAATCAAATGTGATCAATTTCTCAGGTGCCTTCATAAGGGACTGTCATTTTCTATTTAGTGCCTTCTTCACCATGGGGGAATGCTTCAAATCTGGGACAACTGCAGACAGTGAAGAGAAACAGCAGAGACTTAGGGAAATACAGGTTTCATAAAAGAAACTCTTTCCCCCTCTCCCAGGGAAGGAATTTCCAAACTGGGATTTAAAGCAGATTAAATGCCCCACAACCAACGTGTCATCTGGATATATTTCTCTTTCCTCTAAATAGTATGAACCAACCATTTTAATAAAAAGTCCCAACTAAAAAAAAAAAAAAAAAGCAGAAGTGAATCCAAATGTATTTTCTTCTTTATCTTGTTGAGGATCTGAGCTGCTGAACTTCCTTACCATGATTTCACTGTAAAATTTGAAAGATACTTATCACAGAAACCCCAAGTCAAATTATTTATCATTAAGAAACAGATTTCCTAAGAAGATCTATAAAATTGAATCAAGAAATGCTGAATGTAGAACATATAATGTGTGATCTGAAGTACATATAGAAATAGAAATAGGTCTGAAATAGATCATTATTAAACAAGATAGCAATGCATTTTTCAAACAGTGAAGCTTTTTTAAAATACAATTTTATATCTTAGGCTACACAATTTCTTTTTTTTTTCTAAATTCAAGTCCTTTGCACTGATGCATAGAGCCTCTTCTTCCTCTTCACACATCGCCCTCCTCCTCCACTTCCCCCAGCCCTTGCTCTTCTAAATATAACTCCATGACGATACCCTGCTTTGGAGCTGTATCTCCCTAGGCCTTGAGCCAGCGAGGATGAATAAAATTTTGGGAACAATATGCTCAGTGACTGTGAAAAAAGGAATGGCATGCCAACTACTTGTACCTCCTGCCAGCTGCTCCTTAAAGCATTAGTTGCCACTAGGTCTGGAAAGTCATTTTGCCCCAGTTCTGCCAGACAAGCAACAGAACTCTTGGGGAGCCCTTCTGAAAGCAGGGCAAGGGTATGACCAAAATTAAAAAGGGCCCTGCTGCAGACTAGTGTCACTAAACACCAGAAGGTTTAGTGAGTTAATATTATTAATAATATTTCATAAAAAGCAGACTTTCAAAACCTGCCTGGATCTGTTCCTGTGTGGCCTGCTCTGGGTGATCCTTGCCTAGCAGGTGGGTTGGACTTGATCTCCAGAGGTCCCTTCCAACCTCTACCATTTTATCATTCTATGGTTTTGCTGCACCACCTCAGAAGCATCCCAAAGTCTTCCCTCTAAAGCCTACCTAGCTTCCTGCAAGGGGATGGTGTCTGAAGCAGCTCCATCTCCAAAGAACCTTCACTTAGATTTGGAATTTCAAGGCCTGCTTTCTGCCCTGACGGCTGGCTCTGCTCAACTCCAGGCCATACTTATTCCCTTTTTCATTTTTTTTTTAATTCTCACATAAAGGGGAAAATGTTCTAAAAGCCCCTAATCTGGTAACAGTTTGGTACCTCCTCCTTCCTAAACTGACCTAAACTGGGAGAAAATTCAGATGCAGATTTTCTATTATTTCTTGAATCACTTCATCATCAGGATCTCTTGGGGGAGTGTTTTCCTCCACAACTGCTCTTTTGTTGCCAGTGAAGATTAGTTTTACTTTTGGAAGAACATGACAACACTTTTATCAGTTCAGTCCCTGCTGTTTAATGCATGAATTAAAAGAAGTGCAAATATCTATTTTAAACAGTTGTTACTGTTTAAAAACTGCTCACTGGCGGTAAGTTGGACTTTGTGCATCCCAAAGTACCAACCCAATTGCTACGATCTCCTGATCAGAAAGCATCCCCATGTGTATGAACAAGGCTAAGTGGGATCCTGCCACTAACAACATTTTTTCTTGAGTATCTTCTCTCATTCAGTTTTTCATGTAGACAACAATATTTTCTTGTAATTCTAAAACCAGAAGCTTGGTCCTCATTTGGAGATGCTTGCCTCAATATGCCATCCTCCCTGGCCTGGGGCTCCACAAAGTCTTGCAGCTTTGCTCATGCCTTCAGCCAGTTATGTGCATCATCTTGTTTGGATTTGTTTCTGTAGAGCAGCATTTGCAGTAGCAATGGAAAATAAGCAAATAAACAAATCTAGCAGCATGCTGTCCTGGTTTGAGTGAGAACAGAACTAATTCTGTTCAGTGATTTTATTTTTCAGTTCAGCTCTTCTAACTCACTGCACTGTCTGAAGTCAGCAGGCTGTTTGCACAGACAGGGTCTGCTGCTGGCAGTGATAACACCCCGTGTTTAGAGTCACTGCCAAGGGTTGGGGTGCAGACCAAGGCCACTGCTGGATCTTGTGAACCACATTGGGGGGTGCAGGAAACTGAAAGGTTGCACCTGCAGGGAGGAGTGGACAGGGCAGGTAACCCCAAACTGACCAACGAGGGATTCCAGCCCATATACATCATATTCGGAATAAAGCAAAGGGATCTGGAGGGTTTGTAGGTTTTTTGGGCTTTTTGTTAGCTTGCTAGCTTTGTTTGCTTGCTAGCGTGCTTGCTTGCTTGCTCACCCTCTTTCTGGGGGCTCGTGGGCTTTTCTCTGGTTCCTTCCTCGGAGCATCCCAGGAGGACTCTGTCTGTTCTGCCCTCAGTCCCAATTGGTGTGTTCCTGAACCCAGTACCAGCATCTAGCTCCTGAACACAGCTCCTGTCTGCTGAAGGGCCCCGTCTGGGAGCTTCCCCAGTGCCTGCTCCACAGCATCAGTGGTGATGGTGATGGAATTACCATTGGGGGGTTGGGTTCCATACTGATTTTGTATATATTTGTACATATTCTATTTTATTATTATTATTAAAGCTGTTCTAGTTTCTTTTTCTAATCACTATGTCTCTCTCCCTTATTCCCTTTCTCTTTCCCTTTGGGGAGGGAGGGGGGTTAAAAGAGAGCATATTTTATAGATCTATGGTGCCACCATGACCCTAAACTGTGACACACCCAAATAGGGCTGAACCCAAGGGCTGAAACAGATGCTCAGAGTCTGGGCTGCATGGACCTCCCAACCACCTGGAGTCTGTGGTGGACATCAGAGCTGCAGGTGTGCCCAGCTATAACATGTAGCCATGTTAGGAGAGGAGAAAAACAGGCAGCTCAGCATCTGGGAATGTGAGCAGGAGATGGAGAACATGGCATTGTGTGCTGTCCCAGCCAGCCCTGCCTTAAGGCTGTGCAAGGGCAACATAAGCCTGTGTTCAGCCTGGAGCTAGCTGACACAAGTAACTCAGGATATGGACCCTTGTCTCTGCCTGGGGCAGAAGGAAGAACCTTCCCCCAAAGAGCCTCTGTGTAATCCATGGGGTACTCTGGGTCTGGAGAACAAAGAGCACATGACTAATGGGCAGGATCCAGGAGAACCCATCTGCATTAGAACCAATGCCACCAGAAAAACACATAAAGTATCAGTAATTCAAGGTTGCCTACCGAGAGGCATGAAAGCACCCATTTACCATCCAGACAATGTCTCTAAAGAAGTTTGCTGCCTACCAGCATGTCACATTCACGATGTCACCGAGAGGCTGCTGAGCCTGGTGAACCCTATGGAGTATCATCTGCTCCTGCTATTCTACATAGGGTCTACTAATACTGTGACAAGGCAACTCAGAATCACCAAAGAAAGACTATGCTTTCATTAGAGTAACGTTAAAAGGATTTGGAACACAGTGGTCTCCTCTGTCCTCCCAGTCAAGCCAGATGGTGCAGCAGAATCTCTAGAGGGAAGGGATGCCATCTAGAGGGACTTGCATAGGCAGGAGTGGGCTTGTTCAAATATGAAGTTCAACAAGGCCAAGTTCAAGGTCCTGCATCCAGTTCCTGCACTGGGGGGCAATCCCCAATATCAGTACAAACTGAGGGACAAAGGGATTGGAAGCTTTGGTTTAAATCTTAATAACAAAGTGTTAAGATCTTCTTTTCGTAGGGATTGCCCAATGAATTGTTTGCATGTAACTGAAAAACAAAACAAAACAAAACAAAGGCAGCATGAAAGATTTGCTGTATCTTAGAGGCTCAGAGTAGGATCTGTTCGTAACGAGTAAGAACCATAAGATTTTCAGTGTTCCTAACTGGAATCTCTGTTAAAACAGTGGTAGACAATTCCTAATTACAATGATTATACAAAATAAATCCTATTAGACAAAAAAGTCAGGGTGTTCTGTTTTTAAAATCCAATTTAGTCTAGAGGATAAGAAAAGTGATCTTTCATCTTTAACAACTTGAGGAAAATAAACTGGATTTTAATTAGGAAAGAAGTATGATGAAATTAAAGCTAAAGGAAGAACAATGCTTTAACAAACTAGCTGAAGAGTGTTCCTTAAAAGAAGTGGTTTTACTTTTTTTTTTTTTTTTAATTGTAAATTGAATTAAGGAACCCTCAGTTATTATATAAGAAAGACAATTGTAGCAAAATCTTCAGCTGGAGAAGTGCTTTAGGAGTCAGCTGGGATATATTCTTCAAGTTTTACTTTATTTCATGAAAAGCATCCCTAGTTCTTTGTGTGTCTACACGGGAATGATCCATGCCTCAGCTCTAGCATGGTCAGCTCCTCCCAAATGCCTCCTGCATCATCTCTGCTACATCTCTCAGTGGGCAATCCCCTTCCCCTGTCTGGCTGCCCTCCTGTACCCATGCTTGTGGACAGAAGGTAAAGCTGGATAGAAGGAGGAGGTTGGTGTTTTCAACAGGAGATGTCATGACAAGCGGGGTCAAGTGGCACAGGAGGAAGTTTAGCAGATTAGAAAGAAATAAAAGAAAGGGAAGGGAAGGGGAAGGGAAAGGGGAAGGGAAGAAGAAAGGGAAAGGGAAAGGGAAAGGGAAAGGGAAAGGGAAAGGGAAAGGGAAAGGGAAAGG
>JANIJG010014488.1:126171-163748 GCA_024611175.1 Megaceryle torquata
GAAGGAGACTCCACAACCTCTCTGGGCAGCCTGTTCCAGGCTCTGTCACCCTCACAGTGAAGAAGTTTTTCCTCACACTGAGGTGGAACTTCCTGTGTTTCAGCTTGCTACCGTTACCGCTGGTCCTATCCCAGGGCACAACTGAAAAGAGACATAGGCAAATAATGTATCTTGCAGTGTGATAAGTCAGTACCATTTTCTTGGATAACCTGAAATAGTGTATTGATCTGGTGAACATGGCATGAAACGTGTTTATCTGTCATGAACATCCAGGTTTCAGCCATACGGTCTTCCTTTGAGGAAAAACTTTGTTGATAGAAATACTGAAGTAGAGGAGCTGACAGGAAAACCTTTTGTCCCAAGATACCCTACACATTTTTAAACTCTTAAGTGATTAAATTCCTGTCTCTATTCATTAAGAGTAGAGAACATGCAATTCCCAACACAAACATCTCACTAAGGTGCCCAGGGAGAAAACTCCCCCATTATCAACATGGGAGCAATTTTGGGGAAATTACACAAAATTATGTATTTTCAGGCAAAGCAGAGCAAGTGTGAGGGTGGAAATAATTTACTATTTATTGCAAACAGCAGAAAACACTTGCTTTCCAAGGACCTGTCACCCCTCTGGCCTCACACAGGGGCTAAGGAGCTGGCCTGGCCCCAGGCATCCCCTGCCAATCACCCTCATCACCCTGAGACAAGCTCAGCTGCAGTGAGAGCCATGCCCAGCCCCAGTGGACACTGACTTGCTCCTTGCATTTGACCTGGAGCCTGACTCGTCCCTGTGTCCTCATCCAGCAACCGCCCTGCCAGCCCTCAGGCATGGGTTGAACTGGCCAAAGGGAGGGAGAGGGCAGCAGAGCAGAGGCTCTGGGGTTGAGGGCACGTAGGCTCTGCAGCCCCCACACAACAGATTTTAAGTTCTCCAAATCTGCTCACATAGACCTGTGAACATGTTTCACCACTTGTCATTGAGAAGGCCAAGGCTTTCTAGCAGAGCTAGGATAGGGATGGAAATTTTCTCACTTTGTAATTTAACTGGTGCAAATGCAGAGACACAAAATGTATAAAGGTCAACACAAAGGATGAAGCAAGGCCTTACTTTTTATTTTAAAAGTTTGCTCTGGGAGAAGAACACAAGTTAGAAAAGGGCAGTGGCAAGCAAGGGAATACTTCATGCCTTTCCAACATCTGACATGTCCCCTTTTATTATTTCAAGGAATAAATATCAGAGAAACATGATTTTGAAAGGTTAACACTGGCTTAATCAAGCATGTTCTTTCCCATTTCCAGAGGGAGCCTGCAGGGATTCATTTTGCAAAGGCTTCTGTATTTTCAGGTCATGCTTTCGTCCTAAGAATCTTGCTAGATAACAGATAGGTTTTTTGAGGGTTTTTTGTTTGTTCTCGTTAATATATCCATTTTATTTTATGCTATTTGTTTGGCTTATCTGGGCCTGCTACAAGAGCTGGAAGATTGTCACTATTTTTTTCTATATTAGGATAGCAAAAAAACAACTACAAAGGAACAAGTTTTCTACAGATCATTGCAGAGTCCCATGGTTTTTGATCTTTTACATTCTTCCAATAATGTGGTCTCATGTCTAATGAATTAAAGTAACTCAACATGCCATTATAGTGAAACAACAGAACATAATTATGCAAGCAGACTAGTTTTGCAGAGAGCCTATGAGCCATTCCCTGGGCTGAAGCACACCATCTGGGTTTTCAACACATCTGGGCTTTTTTTCATGGATTGCTCAAACATTGGAAATGGTGGTGGTCTCAGTCTGAGCTCCTGTTCAACAAAGACAGGCAAGTGAGAAATGTTTTCAAAAGCTGGAATGACATCAACAAGCCTGTGACTGAACTTGATAAAATCCTGAAAACATTCATGCAAACCAGCAGGGATTTTTGTGGGGTCATTTGATGAAAGGTTTATTCACATGATGACTCCTTTCTAAATAAATTTCAACTCCCACAGTTACAAAAATGTCTTACAACATGAATATGTACATGAGGAAGGGCAAAATTTGGACAGGCAGCGTGGACTTGGCTGTACCATAGCTATTTGGATGAGTAACACCTATGGTACAGCATTTGGGGTGAAAGAGAATCCCAACATGTGAGAAGAAGTAGTGTATTCAAGTCTGCAAGGAAGATAAGGGAGAATAACGAGTAATTTCCAACAAATTAGATGTGCTTTGTATGTTCAAATATTTCTTGAATGCAAATCAGTCACTCTTTACCCCATACAGGATCACGTGGTGCTGTACATCGGTGTAAAGTGTTAACATTATCCTAAAATATTTTTTATGGAGAAGATGAGATTTGTACAAGTTTCTCATTTCCTTTAAGTATTTCACCATGAAAATAAACATTGAAAAATGAGAGAGTGACCTAATATCTTAATTAGTTATCAAGGAGGCCAGATTTTATGCCATAGACTAAAGCAGAGTATCATTTCTCTTATGCCCTTTGTCATGACTGCAGGGAAATGTTTTGCCATTTTTTAAATGTAGGTGTCCCAACTATCTCAAGGTTCGTACAAGCACTGTCCTTCTCCATTATCATGTAATTAGTCAGCACTAAACTGACGCACGTAAATAACCTCTTGAAGAGCCCAAAACCACCTCATTTTCCATGGGAAAATGACTTTACATTAGGCATGCAGCACATCTTTCACCTCAAGAAACACCCGGGTTCACACCCTTTCAGTGGAAACTCTTCAAACAGTTGGACCCTGGGGGTAATAGTTCAGCGCTTGTGGGGCAGCGTGCTGACATTTTTGAGAACCTTCCACCCCTCAAGGGTGAAAACTGTGAGCTCAACTCCCTCTCTGAAATGCTTACACACCAATGCACGCAGCACGGGCAAGAAGCAGGAGGAACTCGCGATCTGGTTTTGGTCCCAGGGCCATGATCTCATTGCAGTTACTGAGACATGGTGCGATAGCTCGTGTGATGGGAATGTTGTCATGGATGGCTATATATTTTTTAGGAAAGACAGACCAACAAGGCGAGGGGGTGGAGTTGCTTTTTATGTGCAAGAGCAACTGGAATGCATTGAGTTCCACCTGAGAGGGGATGAAGACCGTGATGAAAGCTTTTGAGTAAAAATTAAGGGGCAGACCAATGTGGGCAAAATAATTGTAGATGTCTGCTAGAGAAGGCCAAACCGGGAAGAACATGATGATGAGTCCTTCTACAGACAGATGGAAGTAGCCTCAAGATCACATGACCTGCCGCTCTTGGGTGACTTCAATCACCCTTATATTTGTTGGAAAGGCTACACAGAAAGGCATACTCAGACTAGAAGGCTCTTGAAGTGCACCGATGATAACTTTCTGATGCAGGTGGTGGAAAAGCCAGTGGGGAGAGGTGTGCTGCAGGACCCTGTATTAACAAAGAAGGTCTGGTTGGGGATGTGAAAGCTGAGGGCAGCCTTGGCAGTAGCGATCATGACATGGTAGAATTTAGCATCATGAGAAAGAAGCAGGGCAATAAGTAGGATTGCAACCATGGGATTCGGGAGGGCTAAACTTGTCCTCTTCAAAGACCTACTTGGAGGAATCCCTTGGGCTAGGACTCTAGAAACTGGGGGGGACAAGGACAGCTGGTTAATATTCAAACATCACTTCCTCCAAGCTCAAGATAGGCACATTCCTTTGTGTAAAACATCAGGTACAGGAAGCAGGAGACTAGCATGGATGAGCAAGGAGCTGCTGGAAAAACTCATGTGGAAGAAAGAAGTTCACAGTATGTGGAAAAAGGGACAGTTAGGAATGTTGGGGAGCAATCAGGAAATTTAATGACTTTTCAAAGAGAGAGAATACAATTGCTTTGATGATATTCCAACAATACTGGTGAAAAGTAATTGAGTTTCTGCTCTATAGAAACATTCACCTGTCAACAAATCACATTTGATATATCACAACAAAGTTGCGCTGACAGCGTTAGAAGAAAATGGGATCCTGTTCCTTTTCTCCACACAACAACATGAGATTATTTAGAACAAACTGATGATCTGTTCTGTACAGGTTACCTACCTGGCTGAGAAAAATAAACAATGAAGCAATTTTATAAAATTAGATAGAAACTCAAACCCAAACCATGATTTTATCACAGAACTTTCCAAATAAACTTCTTGGAAACGAGTTTTGTTTCAGAAAGAAAAAAAAAAAATCATTTTTCAGAATCACAGAAAGCTTTTCACCAGGTAACAGAAATTAAAAGCATTGAGAGGGCATCAGTGGGCTTTTGAACTAGCCTGTTGAAAGGCCAAGACTTGGGAAAACCAGCAGGGATAGAGGCAGACAGCCAAGGAATGGAAAAGTCTGGATAACTTTCCTCCTAGTACTGGTATTTCATTGCACCTCACGCAAGTTACCTCTAGAAGTAAAATACCACAAAGACATAGGATGGATGAACAATACCAGCTAAATGAGCCACACTGGTCCCTGGAAAATAAGTAAATACCTTGGTATATAGACTATCCATCCCCCCCTATCCTGCTTTCTTATATTCATACTGGGGCGTTATTCACTAACAGTCACGTTATTTCATATCAGTATTGAGGTACCACAATTTTTATTACCAAAACAACATGCTGGGCTATGTAGAATTTCTCACCTTCCTTAAGTTTCAGTCTGTGACTATAGAGAATTATCTGTCAAATCAATTAGTTCATTCACTTTGAACATCATCTGCTCCCATTAGGGCATCAGAGATGAGCTTCTCTTGATCCATGGGCAATCTGGGGAAATTTAATGGGTATAAAATCAAAGTATTGAGGTTACAGCATGTTATATTATTTCTTGGAGCAGACAGATAGCTCTAGTTATAAATCCTGACAACAACCCTGCTGTTAACAGCCATGCTTACTGAAAACAACCCTGTCTATGGAGTTGAACTGGGTGGTTTCAAAACGAGTCCCTGTTAGGTTTTGGAAAAGGCAGATGGATCTCTGACACAATGGAAGAGTCTAAACTATCCAAGGAACCCTAAAAAGACAAATAAATGAAAATTAAGTGGTTTATCTTCCCCTTTCAATAAAAACTGAAGCTTTCTAATCTGTATTTTTTTTAATTTCCAGTAAGAAAAATTTAGTTCTAGTATCTTAGACTTACAAATTTTACTGCCCCAAAGGGTTATATCATTAATCTTTAAAAAGCACAATGGACACATTTGGTCTGATTAACAGGTTTTTACAGTACCAGCCTAATTATTTTTCTTTTTTTTTTTTAAATCAGTCACCCAAATCAGCTTTGTTCTCCTCCAGCCACCATTTGAAACATGTACAAAAATTACTGTCAGCCATCAACCGAATATCCTAGAATCCAATTTACTTGACAGTTTTGGGGCTATCTGCTAAATTAAAATGTGTAGATTTGGTAACACTTCTTCAGCTTAATGGTAATATTTTATCTAAACAAAATTTCATGTGTTTACATTACTATTGCTGTGGAATCAAAAAAAAATCTAAATTGTTTGAATAGCTTTAGAAATTGTCAGGAATTGGTGCTATGCAATAATTCATCCCTGGTCGTATTTCCATTTCAGCTATTTGGCATCTAACACACTAACCATTTCACTTAGCTATAAGCTAACATGACAGAGTAATTTAGATATGTATCATGTACCCCCATTCTATAGGAAAAGTTGTTCAGAACAAGGATTTAGAGTAGCTGAGGACAAGTGTGATTCTCTGTCAAATTTTCTATCTTATCTAGTAGAAGTATTGCACAAGAAAATCCTGCAATAACAAACTGCTTACAGCTCATGCATCAACAAAATTTGTGAAAGAATTTTCATACGGTTTTTTGCTGTTAGAAGCTTTAAAACCAACACCACCCAAACTTATTAATCCTGTAAACAGAAACAGAGCTTTACTAACCCACAACATTTAAATATGCTATGGTCAAGAATCCAGCATTAAATCCCAAGTCACTAACAATATACCATTTAATAGCAGCTGAATCAAGCTATATAGGATGATTACTTATAATATGTATTGCACATGTGCATAAATGCCAGACACTATATAGAAAGATATGCATAATTAAATATCAATAAAAATGCCTTAAGACATCATCTCCTTATCTGAAAACATTTGGTCTCAATTGAATGCTAAAATATCTCTCACTTGTGTTGATGATGAGAAGCCAGAAAGCCATTAACTAAGTCATTTCCATACATCTACACTTAACGAGTAAAAACGAAGGCAACAAACAACCTCCCCCTCCGCCCCCTTTCACCAAATGGTGAGTATAAAATATTAAACAAATAAAAGAAATATAAAGCCAATTTCATTTTTTACTGTGTGTTTTTCCTCTACGAACCCTGACTGGTGGATTAGTCACCTCTGTGTACCTAGCCTGCTTCCATGGCATTGGACTGAAGAGATCCCACAGCAAGAGGCCAGCAGGGAGGACAGACAGACAGACAGACACATAGGAAGGAATTTTTTTAAGAAAAACCTGAACGGAGTTCAAGGAGCCATTCACAGCAGCTTTTCATAGCAACAGAAATCTGTGGTATATATTCAGTAGCAAAGGAAGATGATGATGAGAGATTCAAGTTTCTCAGTCTTTTCAAGAAGACACACATTTTGGTTCCCCAGGTAGTTTGGGTGATAATCAAGGAGAGGAGCAAACCTGACTCACCTGCCTCTGGGAGGCAAAGTCACAAAAACATTGTAACTTAGCCAAGGCATGCATGCCACTTTTAAATTCTTCTAGAAGGAATTGTTTCAAAATACTCACTACGCTCCTCTGCTCTTATGTACAATCAGCAGGTCTGAAGAGAAGGTACTCAAGGGAAATATAATTTATGCTTCTGCTTTATATTCTCCTCTTTAGACACCCTCTCTGGCCCCCGGGCAAGGCTACAGCTGCTCTTCTAGTATAAGTTACATGCTTTCTCAAAGTACATGATGAGCCCATCAGTCTACCAACAAATATCCTTTTCTGTCATACATTTAATAGCAGCAGATCAGACACAAATTCACTCACAAAATTTCTGATATGTGTGATCTCCGTCAGTACTTACAAAACACCCTATCTCAAGACAAGAGGGTGGCTAACTGCTTATCTCAGAATTAGTCCTGCTAGTAAGAACGTAGCCGAAAGTACACCAACAACGGATGATATTTCATTAGTAATCATTGTAGAGCCTTTGACAGTCATAGATGAAATCATCAAACAAACCACACTTGTGTTAAAGTAGTTGCAAAGTCTCCAGTACTCAGAGCTACTGCATCCACACCAGAAGGATGGTAAATAAGGTAATATAACACAGATATGCTGACAAAAAACTCTGTTGCACCTACTTTTTTCTGACTCTGTTCCACACCTTTGACTTACAGCTACAATTTGCTTTTTGCATTCTGCTTAAGAATGTATCAACTTATTTAGTTGCAAGAATATCACACATGAAGTGATTTGAGAAGCATTATTCCCGTGAGCAAATAACATTACAAGCAGAAAAGCTTTACCAACATATATTCAAATTACAGAGATTTTTATATGGGCAGTAGAACTATTTCTTCTGTGAAATAGCTTAGCTCAAGTTACTTTTCCTTAGTTAAGTAGAGGCAAAACATCTTTAAGCATGGTTCTGATTTACAGTAAATATCAGAGGACAAACATAACTCTGAGAAAGGAAATGTTCAAAATGCTAAGTTTAGGTCCTTACAAAGCATAGTAATTCTTTCTAGGAATTATTACAGATTTGACAGTCATAGTAGACACAGTAAATACTGTACTACTACAGCAAATTGAGTATGTCATTTCCAGCTATAAAAGAAAACATGTTTGTACAATGTTCAGCACAGTGTGAAAAGGACTGAAGCCATCTTCATCCTTACGCTGCACAGTATCTTTATACTTCAAAGAGAGAGAGACATAATAACCCTCGTACTGAATATGTATAAGCAACAAAATATATTACTTGGGTGTATGTTTTGTTGCCAGAAATTTTATTTGCTGCATTTGACAACACTATGCATATAGCTACTTCCTAGATAGGTACAACACCACACAAATCAATGACTTCTATAGATTCCCATGTAAATATGAAAATAAACTGCAGCGTTTTTCTAACCTAAGCAGGAAACACAGAAGATTTTTAAATCATCTCAGTATAGACTATGACAGTTAATAGATTTCTTTAAGTACCCACAATGCAACTAAATTGTAAGTACCCTCACATCTAAATTAAATGGGAGCTCAAGGTGCTCAACAGCCTCCAAAGGTGGGCATGTTCATGCAGAAAGCAGCATCTGCACAGATGTGAAGAGTTCAGTCATGCCCACTTTGTTTATGCTTCTCCATATGTCCTCAGAAAAGTGTGTAAGTACTCAGTTAACTGAAATAGATTGTCTACCATTCTGAAGTGGTACTTGCTCATTTTCATTAGTGGAACCATGCATCAAAGGGATTTAGATGCCAATCCTTTGGGTTCCTTTGGAAAAAAAAAAAAAAAAAAAAAGCCTTTTGTGTAGGACGCCTAAGAAACAAAACACCTGTTCTTACAAGTTGTTAAGTGCCTTCAGTTCCACACATAAAAAATAGTTCTCATTACACTTCAGGGACTTTATGTAACAAAGCTTGTTAAGAAAGTTGCAATTGCAGTTTAGATTTCAGAGTAATAGGCATGAGGGATTGCACTTTGCCTTAAACTAGCCTATCTTGATTTGTCTCCATTTGTGTCCCCTAGTACCATACCCTAGAACAGCAGTTTGAAGTTTACAGGCTACAGGATTGCTCTTCTTCTGCAGGTCCTTGAAAAATAACCCTTCTGGTGTCCAAAATCCAGTCTGAAATATACTGAGACTTGCAGGAAGCATCTTCACCATTTTCATCTGACACCTGTCAATATTTCACCAGGATTAAACATCTTATTAAAATTAGTATTTTAGGATTGATCCTCAGTCTTGCCATGGCCAACTGTGACACAGTGTACTACCAAAAAGAAAGAGACAAAGCCATGACCTGATGCTTTGCAATATACTGCACCAAAGCTCCTGGAATATGGGTGGAACATGGAAGAACAGAGGAAGGCTTCACTGCACAGCTCTCACTAGGCAGATCTAGCACTCCTTCCTGGGAATCATAGTTCTCTATATAAAGGCAATGTGAGTTTGGCTTTGCCAAATGATGATATTTCATGTTACACTAACAGATAATTAAAAGGAGAGAAAAGCTCTATTCTGATCCTCCCTGATTTCCATGGGAGTAAACTCAATTGCTGAAGATCAGGACAGCAGAAGGTACTTTGAACAAAAATGTCACTATAAAACATGGAAAGAACAAATGACTGTGTTTCTATTACCAAACACACACTGTGTGGAATGGGTCAACAACCCCCAACATGCATCTTTTTTTCAGTGCTAGGCTTTCCTTGCACAGTGTAGCCTGGCACAGTCTTTAAAAATCACTGGCAAGGAATTCAGAATCACTGAGCTACTGTAAAGGACCTTGGATAACAAGAGTGGGGGAGAGGAACAAAATTGCATCCATTAAAAAGTGAGCAGTTCCTCAGCATGAGCCTGGACAAGAAGGGTAGATGTTAGAAAGCACCACAAGAGAGGAGCTGGGTATGCAAATACCTACTGACCCACGGGCTGAGATTCCTGCTCCTCACAGACACCTTGCAGGCAGCCCGCAAGTACAAAATTCACCTGCAACGCTGTCTCTGAAAGCCATTTCTGGTGACAGCTCAGCTATGTCCAACACATGCTATACCACAGTCCTGCTGTCCAGAGCTGACACAGAGCCAGAAACAAACACCATGGTGAAGACACCATTTGAAACAGATGAATAGTGAAAAATAAATTAACTCCCTTATGGGCAGCAGCAGATATTTTCTTTCACTATTTGTGGATTGTGTATTACTAATAAATATTTGGACAACCACTGTCCCCTTAATAAAAATATTAAGCAAGAAAGTTTTACCCAACATTAAACAAAAAATCTTCATTTGAAAACACAAACATGAAATCCTCTCTCACTTGGATTCATACTGTCTGTCAGAAAATATAAAGAAAATGTAAAGCAGAAGTAAACTGTGATCGATGACTGGGCACAAATCACAAACAAAGTAATGCCCTTTACAAAAGCCCATTCTCTTAATCATCCTTATTATTAAACAAATAACATAATTTTTAATAAAATCAGTGAGGGACAGTAGAAGTTTAACTCACTAAATTACAGAAATAATTATCCATTATTCTTACTAATGTAGCTTAGCCAGCAATCACCTGTCTGAGCTTCAGACTGTATTTGCACAATGAGAGCATCATAAAAAGACATTTTCACAAAAGCTGCAATTCAATGGCTATCAATTTTCAAAGATATAACAGGTTTCCTTTGTAATAAGGGGTGAAGCCTTAGAATGAGCGAGTATAAATGCTTTTCCTTGTAAATCTTCCCTCCTGGAATACTTAATTACCCCCAGGGATACGTAGAATAATTTTTCACAAGTCATGAGACAATGCCACACCTCATGAAATGTCTTGAAGCCATCTATAAAGAAATAGTTTCTAGTTTCCTCTTTCAAGGGATCCTAAGTTGGGTCCAAAGGTGGTTTTACTGCTACATATCATAGAATCATAGAATTATTAAGGTTGGAAACAACCATTAAGATCATCAAGCACAACCATCTGCTAAATATTATCAGGACCACTAAACCATGTCCTGAAGTGCCACATCTAGATGATTTTTGAACACCTCCAGGGATGATGAATCCACCACCTCCCTGGACAGCTTATTCCAATGCCTCACCACTCTCGCAGGAATTTTTTTTTTTTTTTCCTACTATCCAACCTAAACCTCCCCTGGTGCAGCTCAAGCCCATTTCCTCTTTTCCTATCCCTAGTCACCTGGAAGAAGAGACCAACATCCACCTCTCTACAACCTCCCTTCATGTAGCTGAAGATAGCTATAAGGTCTCCTCTCAGCCTCCTCTTCTCCAGACAAAACCACCCCAGGTCCCTCAGGTGCTCCTCTTAAGACATTTTCTCCTGACCCTTTACCAGCTTCATTGCCCTTCTCTGAACTTGCTCCAGCACCTCAATGTCTTTTTTTATACTGCGGCACCCAAAACTGAACACAATGCTCAAGCTGCAGCCTCTCCAGTGCTGAGTACAGGGCCACAATACTGGACACACTGGTTTTGATACAGGCAAATGATAATGTTGCTATACATACCCATAATACAGGATATCACTTTACTCATTTTATCTCAGTACATCAAATGATAACACACCATCTGATTGTGGAATAAAAAATAAAGCCAAAAAAATTGTAACTTGTAGTGTAATCTGATAAAAAAAATCAGACCTATAAAATATACTACATAGAGAACTGTGTGTGCTGAAGACTTCTGCACACTGGATGCTTCATCTCTCTCCAGGAGATTAAGAAACACATTTTCCTTTGATTTTTTTATTTGCCCAACCAATCTCATAAAGGAGTTATATTTATTATTATACAGGCACTCCACAGAAACATTTTCTTGCTTATTATGGAAATATCAAACAGCTTATGGTGATCAGTTAAAATATCCCATTTGTTTTCCCTATGAGAAATTGTTTACTTACAACCTCACCTAAATCCCCAGTAAAGAAGAGATTTTAAGGAGTGTTCATGAGCAAAATTCAACACTAAGCATAGAATTAAGTATAAATAAAAATAACATCATTATAAAAAATACACAGATGCTTGGTGCTATGGCAGAAATAAGCATATATAGAAAAGTATTGTCTGCTCATAAGGAGGGACTCAAATTATTACTTGAAAATGAGACTACTAAATAAAACGAAAGCCCAACTAAGCAATGGTATTTGTATGTACATTGGTGCATTTGTTAATTAAATGGATGCATAACGTATTCTCATAAATTCATTCATATAAATCAGTATACAATGATCAGAAGCATTTGAGAAGACAGTGCTAACAATGATTGTAGTAACAAGCAGAAAAGATACAAATGCAAACACTGCATTTAAATATTTTCACAGTTTCTTAACACGTTTAACACAGACCTCTTCCCACCCTCACCAAAGAGCAGCTGAAGAATGTGTTTATATGAAAACAGGAGCACCTTTATTTATGACAAAGCCTAGGACAAATACCTGCCCCATTCAAAAAGATGCACTTAAACCCTTCAGAATCTCCAGACAAATCAGGGCATTTGACGACTAAGAGAAGAAAAAGTTTAGTAAGCAACTATGACTCTATGTACTGGAGTACTATAAAAAACTAGACATGCAGAACAAACATTTTAGCTTCTACTCAAAGATTGGGAGAGCACGCTGCCCCAAGATCTTCTCATTAACATGTCTTCTCATTGCACAAGTTCTGTACTCTGAGATCTACACAGACTGGGAAATCCTGTCAATCATGAGAACCAACAGCTTGGCAGAGTTTGCTCAGATTTCTCAGGCCAATAAATGATAATCAATATTTAAGCCAGATGTGTTTAATATTAACTGATGGGTCCCATTGCCCTCCCTTTTTATTGACCTTCCTGTTCATTGTTACCTCCCATTGGCAGCAGTCACTCTTGTGGTGCTGCTGGAAGAAAGATTTGCGTGAATTCTCCTTGGTTGCTTCAGTGCAAAATCAGTCAAGTTGTCTTAAACAGGCTCTCATCTCTCATTCGTCTTAAAGATGGCCAACTCTGCTCTGAAGATGATGAAGGGTGTACAGTGATTTCAGTGCTGCCAGAGCTGTAACCTCGAATGAGAGGGATGATCTTGAACACTGCAGGGGCTTGAGCAAAGGATGCAGACTGAAGTAATTTATTTCTGTAATTATTATCTGATCATAGACTTAGTCCCCTATTATTGAAATCTATTAAACTAATTACATCTCTAAAGTTTAGGTTAGATTCAGAGATTGTATTGACACTTAAACAAAAAAAATCATTAGAATCTCACTGACATTTGTAATGGTACAAATTATTAACTGCAAAGCAAAGCAAAAATTGTATCACATTCCAATAAAAAACCAATCAGATCAGGAAGACTATCTCAAAATCACATGTCTGCCTCATATTCAGGATTTATATTTTCTGTCTGAGATGTAGCATCAAGTGACTATTTGGAAATATTAAACATATGCTAACACTTGAAAGTGAAGGAAGCTTTGCATTTATTTAATGCAGTTTTTGCAGGTAATGTATTACACATCAGCTTTTCAGCTTCATTATGCTTTGCATTCTTATTAAGACCTTGAAATCAACAAATAATTCTTTCATTTTTGGTTTTCCTGCCAAGCCCATAGATATGACATCCTCTTTCCATATTCTGGACAGATAGTCTAAGTAATGCTGTTACACTAGAAGATAGCACAGGTCTCTGACAGTTCCCTGGTATTACTTATTTGGCCATGCAGACCAGCATAAGAAGGGCCTTTTTTTTTTTTTAAATATCTTTGCAGAGAAGTATGAAAACCTGGGCATTTAAGAACAAATACTAATGATGCAACCAATTAATCAATGCAACCCACTGAACATGCTGGATAAACTACATGAAGAGAATAAGGCAAGAGAATAACAAGCATAATTTCCATCAAAATGGATACATCTTCCAAACAAGCACTGGTGATGGCTGTGATGAACTGTCATGACCTCACATTAGGCATGATTAGCATACTTCCCTCTTGCATAACAGGATGCTCACTGGTATCCAGTTAAATTGAGAGTTATGAGTAAGTCACACCAGCTGACTGGCGTTACAGGATTAAAAGTAAAGTCTACAGCTACAAGAAAATCTGGAATAATCTAGTCCTTGCAGTTCTACCTTCTAAATGGTCATAAAGTTGTTTGGTTTCCTGCAGGATACCCTCAGTCTTCTCCAAGCCACATCACTATACGCATCTAGGTACTGCTACATCCAACATTTGGAGGCCATGTACTAAAAATCTGTTTCTGAACAAATTATTGAGATCTATTTGTTACAAAATATAACTACTGCATATGAAAAATATGAACAATAACATGTACAATATATACAATGCACAGACAGAATGCCTATATATATATTCCAAAATACCCACATTTATATACACTTCTACACACAGGGCAATAATGTATTTCTCCTGTCATATTGACACCATCATACTATGTAGTGCCTTAATAATTGGTGAGTAATTTGAACAAACTGTGAAACCACTGCAGAACCAAAGACATTTACTACTTTAGTCATTAAAAGCTTAACTATCAGACTTCATTTTGGTCAAGTGCCAAAATGATTTTAGTTATTTTCCAGCAGAGGGCAAGAACATTGATTTCTAGTTCACTTACTACCAGAGGAACATTACCTATAATTTACCCATCAGCCAAATTAAGCACTAGAATAGTAATACTGATCTAAATGGATGTTTTGAAGACTTGTGGTGAAGGTAAGCGGTGGTAGAGTGTTATGGTGCTCGCTTATGTGGTTTTTATCCGAACACGGGCCATGTTCTGAGCTCTGTATGCATTCCCTCTCCAACACAGGCCACAAATCCTCTTCATATCCCAATTCCCTTTCCACAGACCTGCTGCCTTCCAAGTTTCTTTCCAGATTACACCTCAGACCTGCCAAGGCCATTTAAAGTTAATGAAGGGGGACTGGCTGAAATCTCCTCCAGGCTACAATTCTCCCACAGTGCTCTCATCCCTGTCTCTCATGTCAGTAATACTCTATGCACTGTCAGAAATTTAACTTAGCTTTACTCCACTGACAGAGAGGCAGTCTGATGAAATGCTGCAGAAAAGAGTAGCAAATTTCATAACACATCATGCCAGTCAATCATATAAACACACACGTAAGATTGCAGGGATGCTCATTCATGTAGCACTTTAAAGACTTCATAAATTTCCAGAATAATATTTCTAGCAGTTTTCCAGTAAGATCCAACATCTCAGAAAGTTTTAGTGCTGATGAACATCAATGGCTGTAAAACCTGCACTTCTCATCACTAATGGAAAGTAAATCCCCATCTTGCTATTGGTTACAAGTTACACAAGCCTTTGCCATAATATTTTAACCTAATTGAATTAAAAATTTCCAGACCTATGAGGGATCCCAGTAGAATCATCATCAAATTTCTCCAAAATACAGAGGTCTTATTCTTATGATCAATACACTACATTTATCACCACTAATGATCTCAAAGGTGTTCAACTATTTGAACTCGTCTTGGGAAAAGAATGATCCAAAAGCCCAGAGGGTGTCATCAGAAGGTGGCAGGGTTGGCACTGGAGACTAGTGGAGTTTAATGGCAGGATTACCCCAGAACTGACATATGTTCATAACAACTTCCAAACATAATCCAAACAAGTTCTGAAGTTTCTGGACCAGAGAATGTCATATTATGGTTCAATTATTGAATTAAACTACAGACAAGTCTGGGGTTTTTTTCAGATTTTATAAATGCAAATGAAAACTTGGATACTGGCATAGATAAACAATAAACAGAAAAATACCCCAACACTTTTTCTTCACCTATGCAGATTTGGCATGCCCTGTTTTCCATACATGACAAAGCTCAGAAAAATCTAACGGTCCAAATTAAAACCTCATAATACCCGAGTGCTTAGCTGGCTGTCACTCAGGAACAGAAAGCATTCACTTTTGCTAAAGGAAAGCAAGTATCTGGCTCTTTTGTAGGGGGAAAAAAAAAAAAAAAAAAAGTGCAAATCTCTCCCATGAGTTTAAAAAAGGTGAATCCTTAATTTCCAAATCTGCAAGATACCCCTTTAAAATCTCCTGGCATGATGCCTTCTTGGGTGAGGGACCTTGCTGGTTTGTGGAAGGCATTTTCTTCCATTATTAAAAGGCTATGATCAAAATCACTTTTGGGCTTTTGACAAATAATGAAAGGAAAATTAAATTCCTCTTTAATTAAGTTGTTTTAATTAGAAGTGGAAGAGACACATAGCTCCCAAGTGACCCACAGTGCATGGATCCTCATTTGAGACAAACATAAATGTCATTTTCAGCAAGAAAAGCTTGTTTGTGGGTGTTGAACCCCACGTGTGCTGAGCCATTATGATGATTTCTGCAGTGCTTACAGCTAATTTACAGGCTTTCTATAAACAGAGCATTATAGTGTTTGAATGATTCCTAAACATAGAGGAGTTTATCCCAACACGTCTGTCTGTAATTATCCTGTTGAAGTAAAGCAAAGCAGAGTAATCACATCTTAGAAAAGTGATTTCTGGGAAAACAGTGCATAAACCTTTCCTATTTCTGTCCTTTGAAAGCCATTTAATTTTTTTTTTAATACATTTTTTAAAAATTCTAGTCATTATAATAAATCCTTGCCTTAAGTTTAAAACTGTTTTGAGTTTTTGGGGGAGGCTCATTGCATAGGGAAAGGTCTAGCTAAGGACATCCACCTTCACCTTCCAGCTTGAACTGGAAGCCACACCACAATAACTTCTGCGATCACTTTTGCTTGATCAAAAATTGGCACATGCCAAGTTATCTGTTTCTTGTAGGTTAAGATAAAATGTCTAACGGGATTTCATAGTCTTTTATCTAACTGGAAACCTTCATTTTTAGATTAGAAATGCAGCACTGTTTAGATGGCAGTGATTATAAAGTGGCTGAGATGGAGCTGCAGTGTTCATGGCAGATACATGGAAAACACTCTCATCTCAGAATTTATTACACTAGGCTGTCTGGATCAGCCTGCTCCCAGGCTTGCCAGCCTGCCTAATGGATCAAGAAAAACACAAAGCAAGGTCACAATTAAAGATGAGAAAGTCCTGTATTACTTCTATCCTACTCCTCACTAATCAGGTGTTTCAATTCAGAATGTACATAAGCAGCACAAGGCAGAGCTTTGACTGAAAGGCACGTACTAGAGGTAGCAGGCAGTACACCAGCACTCCAGCAACTTCATTTTATTGAATAAATTAAAATTTATTATATTATATTATTTAGTGCTTTAGTACAGTACTAAATAAAAAAAAAGTTACGTAACATTTATTATAGAGTTATTATTATTAATAGAGTCAATTAGTGTGATTTACTACCTTTGTCATGCACTGAGTTTTAACTATAGCATTACTGTATCATCACACCTTTGGTTTTGCTGCCCAATAATTCAGCATAACAGCAGCTCAGGCTGACAAGTCAAGCCAAAAGAAACAAAGCTTAAGAAGTCACCAGGTCTGCAGTTAGAACAGAAAGGATCTCTTGCTAAGAAAAGCTTGCAATTCTGTTCTCTTGCTGGCATCCTACTCTTTGGTCATTGCCCTCTTTAATTACCTGCTGCTTTCCATTGTAGTGGAAAAGATATAAGTGGAAAAAAAAACCAAACTAAAAGTTTTCAGGGTTTACTGGTTGGTTTTCTGTTAAGACTTTTCTCCCCAGTTTTCTATGTATTTGTATGTGGTTATCTAAGCAAATAAGCAAATGTTGCCACTTAGCAAAGTACAGTCAACAAAGAAAACACAATTTTAAGAATGTACCTGTCTCTTCAAAATTGTGACCAACAAAATGCTCTCTCCATTTAACATTCAAGATTCTTTACATCAGCTTGAAAAAATTAAGTAGAAACACGCACAAAGAAAATTAGGTCGCATCAAACTTTTGTTATGAGAAAATATATAGATGCAACTTTATTCAAACTCAGTTGGAAATCTGTTAATTTGTCGTGTTTTCACAGATAGGAAAAAACCTATTCCATAATAGACTCCATTTCTCTCTCAGGGTCTCAGAGTACTCAATCATGGGCTTTTCTAATAGCCCTGAGCATACATTCTCTATCTACATGCATAATCCTTCCCTGTAAACATTGCATTCTTTCTTAAAAAAATTAAAAAATTTAAAAATCAGATCTAATTACAAGTTTTAAAACAAGTAGTAAGTGTCCTTTTATAACTCTAAAACCTTTGATGATAGTCTTAACAAAGAGTGCCTCTGCAAACATTCTTTATGACTGCGTAAATTTATTTGGCAAAGTCTGTAAAACAGCCTAAAAATTGATCTCTCAGAATTTCAGAAGACACCTACATATTTATCTGTGCTTTTGCAAAATGCAACATCAATGCTGAACAGTGCAAGAATTTAATATATTAGTTTAACCTAGCGTTACTCCAGTCAATAAATAAAATTAGAATCATTTACTCTCCTATGACTAAATGCTGAATTTAGCAGTTTTTCCAGATACACAGCCAGATGAGACCAGAGATTTAATTTCATTAGGAGTGCTTTTTGCTGTGCTCTTCTAAAACTAAATCTAACTTTTCTATGAATAAATGCAGCCATTAAAACAGCTTTGTAATTTTAGAGAGCAGTGTTAGAGCCAAACCATCCATCAGAATCAGGTTAGCAGTAAATAGATCATATTCCCTTTTTGTTTCACAAACACTATTCAAAATAATAAATTTGCAAATAAATAAATAACTCAAAGCAAATTACTTAAAGCATTAAGGAAAATGTCACATTGGCCCCACTTGGCTATGATGGCCCTTGAATGAATCCTGTTACCTGAGGATCCATAATACATGAAATTGCCATCGGCGTGAAGCATCACGGGGATTAGCTGTGCTTTGGATCAGACCAAATGACAGAATTTCTGTGCCACCATCTTCAACATGGAAAGGGTTTCTCTAAAATAAGATGTTGGCTGTCACTTGGCGCAGCAGGGAGACAAAACTGTCAAAGAAACCATCTACCCTTATCTTTTTTCCTTTGATACTGCTCACTCTGTGCTTTGCTTTGGTAAAAGCTTTAAATTCTTCCTCCTTTAGGAAAAAGTGTCTTACAAGAACAAAACATTATTCAGTTTAATTCACTCTACAGGAGAGACATTCCTCTGAAAGCTAAATGCTGTTCCCAAGACTACATGCACTGCGGGGCTAAAATATCCTATGGGCTCAAGGCTCAGATTCTTCAAGGTATTTAGGTAGGTGTCCAGTTTGGTTAAGTTTAAAGAGATTCTGGAGCCCAAATTCTTTTGGGATCCAGGCCTCGGTCTATTTCTAACACATCTGGCATTTTCAAAAAGTGCTCTATGTTTAATTAATCCTCAGTATTCCTCTGAGAGAAATATCAGAGTTCTCTAACATCATCTACATGTATAATTTAAAGAGCCAACAAAATCCAGTAGTTACTGTGAAAGTTTGTATATCCTATGGATTACATCGCAGCATTCTGGGAATTAAGTGTATAAAAGCTACAGATCTGAGGTGAATCCCACAGCTGGCTGCTTTTGTAGTGGAGACAACATTTCTGAAAGTTGCCAAATGGCAACTGCACAGCCTAAAGGGCCTTAGAAACTTCAGAAGACGGACTGGTATAAGCAAAGTCAGGATCTGTAGACTTTACTTTGGAAATCCCCACGCACACGCACACAGACACCCCTGTCCTTTCCTGTCACCCTCTCAAGAGCATAGCTTCAGAGATCACGACGTCCCCGTGAGTGCCAACAGATACTGCATATCGCCATTTATCTTGGACTGGATGTATTCTAGATGCTTGACATGATTAATTATAGGTGGTTTTGTGCTGCCCCAAGGAGTTTTCAAACCAGTTTTTAAATATGACAGAGTGGGGCTACAAGATAAGGAAGCTTCAGAATTACAGCAGTCATGAGCTGACACAATTTATCAGTGTGTATAGAGAGCAAACAACATTCAGATGTTGTGCAGGTATCTCCTACGACTACCAAAAGGCGAATCATCTTAGTTCACCATTGCCAATTTGGGTGAAAGTCAGACCACTTGCAGAGGGGAATGGATGTAAATAAGAACAGACAACTGAGGTACCAAGACCTCCTACCCCCACCAAGGAAACCAACAGTATGGTCTTTTGATGTCAAGACTGAATTCATATTAAATCCTTCACTGTTAAACCAACTGGGAAATAGCATTTCTTGCCCTTATGGGAACATAGTAAGCATAAGAGCCATTCACAGGGAGAAATGTTTCAGCAGAAGGTTGGAATTAAGCCAGAGGCAGGGCATAGTCTCTTCCCAGCAGTCAGCAAAGCTCCTACTGAATAAAAGATTGAGTCATGGCTGTACTGGCCAAATCCCTATCATTTTCTTGTGCTACAGAACCAAAGAACGAGAACGTAGAAATCCAGCATTCCCTATATCATACAAGGACTCTCATCAGTTCGTTTGATTTTGTTGTATTCATTGTTTTAAACACTGAAAATATGTCTATCTTAATCTTTGCAAGAACTTCCATGGCCAGCACATGATGTGCTAAAGTGAATCCTCCTGGAAGAGCCTTTCTAAACAGCACGTAAGCCTCCCAGTATGAAAGTTAGGATTCTTTCCTGGACATGACTCTCTCCTGAGATTGTTATAAACACCCTGAAGCCCAGGATTGCTGTATTCAAACTCCTCACAAATGAGACCTAGCAGTTGCCAAGCAACTTTCAAAAGATTACCATAAAAATTGCATAGAAAAGTAATCACTAACACGTACAGAAAGCACAGAAGTTTGGGGGGGCAGTAGAAGGAAAAAAGGAAGAAAGAGGAGGGACAGAGGGAAGACTAAATTTTCAAGTTTACCTTAAGTATCTGCTGTTACTAAATGCAGTTCTGCAAGCAAATCACAGCTCCACACCCATCTAAACACTTGGAAATTATGACAACAAACAGGCATCACAAACTTCTGAACCTTAACAGCAGTTCATGCTTTTGGAAAACGCTCACTCTCCTCAGCTACTGCTATCACAGATCTGTATGTTAAACATACACTGAGCTCTCTCTCAGTCCATCCCATCGATCAGTAAAAACCACCTATATTTATGGCCTCATCCTCCTTCCCCAACCCTCTGCACTGCCTAAACCCCAGGGAAGACCTAGAATAAATCTAAAGAAAGTTCAGAAATTGCTAAATCGGTAGCTTCAACACCTTCTACATTCCTGGGGGTTACTCAAGCCTGAATTATGCATACAGAGATTTCTCACTGTCAGACAGATCCACCACAGTTACCACCCTATGGCCTCAGCATTATTGCCACTAAAGGGACAAACTCAAGTATATTGTAATGCACAGTCTGTTCACGGGTATGCTAAAAATGGGTTTAGAATGAAAGACGCTGTTTTGTAAGACCAGGCGAAGGAAAATGGGCTTCAAAATGTTACAAATGGATTTCTCACTAAGAATCTTACTAAATATAATTCCCAATAAAAAACAGTAATTTCTCTTGCCAGACAATTTTAAAAAAGAAAAGCTTTTCCTATTCAACGAAAGGAAATGCTTGAAACATCAATTAAAAGCTATATTTTAAAATAGAAAGGTTATCTTGCAGCTTAAAGGTGAATCAAGACACAGGATACATACATATCTGAGCATGTGCAAAGATGCCCTGGAAAACAGAAAATACACATACTGACTAAATAGCCAGGACCACAAAGGAGAGCTTTCAATTCCATCCTTTCCAGACAGGCAAAACAATTCCCCTGGAAGCAATATAAACAACTTGAAGCTTTTATTATCTTGTTCTAGTTCCCTGGAGCCTTAAAGAGACATGAGATACCAATGAGTGTATCATCCATGTGTCCTGTTTCTTGGATTTCCTGATTCTTTTTGCTAAATGCATTTTGAAACACAAGTCCGTAACACAAATACCTAATGCATTTTCTAACACTGCAGTGGAGGCAGATTTCCTCCCTCCCTCCCTCCCTCCCATTTGTCACTATTAAAGCAGCATATAGTTGAGGGGAAAATTACTTTGAACCTGCCACTTAAGGACTTGTGCCCTAAGCAGGGGATAATGTATGTCTGAAAACAGGCATGCATACCACAGGAGTGCTTGAGAGCAGCTTGGTAGAAGAACACTACCTGAATAAACTTCATAGTCACAGTCACCTCATCTCTGCTTCACTTTTATTAGTGCTGAAATTCAACAGGTTCTGAGGTTATATGGTTATATTCATCTAGATAATTTACATTTTCACAAAGCAACACACAAGATTAATATATGATAATGCTTATGGGACGATCAAATGTTAAAAACTCAATCTCCTAGGTCCTTGGGGCTGCAGTTGTTACCAGGCTGTGTACAACAAAAGAGGGGATTTTGGTCCCTCAGCAGAAACTTGAGAACCTAAATCAAAACAGCACAAATCGAATACAGTATCAAATCTTAGTTCTGGCAAGAACTGAAGAATCCAAGCAGTACATCACCAGCAGCCTAAGTCTAAAAGGCTGTGCTGGCTGCCAACGCTTCTTGACCTGCTTCTTTGTAACTTGCCAGGAAAGGAGAAAAGGTGTGATGCATCTGATTTACTGTCATGCAGGGTACAAATATTTGCTGACTACACAAGGTATAAATTTTCACTTCATTATTCTTTATATATATTTCAAGATGTTAAATTGAATTATCCTCGGTAAGATAAATTGTGCATAAACAGTGCATTTCTGATTAATAGTCTTAAATAGACCATTCTGCATTTGAATAAAAAGTTGACATTATAAGTTTCACAAAAATCAATCTAATTTGCCCAATGTCTGTCTTTCTAACAGCCAGATGCTGAGAGCAGAAGTGTTTATCCTGCTTATTCTGCTAAACCTTTAGCAAACTCTTTAGCCTCTGACATTCTAGTTTATGCAGGAGGGAAAAATGCCACAATACCCTGATCACTGCAGTCAGAGCTAGCAATAGATTACAGGGAATCAAATCTTTGAAGGGAAATACAAGCTTGGTAACTGCCCAGATGAAGAAGATCGAAGAGAACCCAATAAAACAGCAAAGCCATGCAAGGCTGTAAAGCATCTGATCTCCAAAGTCAGCATTGCTTTGAGCAGATGAACCAGCAAATATTCAGAGGCCCTTTTGAAGCCTTTTTTTCTTTGTCACTGTTCAATCTACATATCAACCTCCCCCAGGACTAAGAAATCCTTTTGAAACAAAATTCGGAGCTTCCAACCCCCCTTGCTTTCTAGCACTCCCCCCCGAGGTGGGAGGCAGCGTGCAGCTGGGTGAGGATTCCGAGAGAAATACCCAGTAACAAGGGAGCTGTTATTAAGCAGCCATTCTTTATTGCAGTGCTGGGGATTCTCCTCCGTAAGTGCTCCAGTGAATCAGCAAAACACACAAAAAACAGACATATTCATCAAATTTTCCTGAAAAGGGCAGTCTTACTCTAATGAGTTCCTGGAATTCATTTACATAGTATGAGCATGTGTAATAAAATTAGGGCTAGGGTCTTTTCCCTGTCTGGTGGTCGTTCATAGTCTTCCTCACACTGTTCACCAGCTGAACTCTGGGATCCTTCGCCCATTTATGGTCAGCTCAGCCACCCTGTGCCCTGGAAGGCTCCAAGGAGATCAGTTTAAATTATTCTTATCTTGGCACCTTGGGTGCCTGTTATCAGGGGGCTCTGGCTTAACAAACCATTTCGAGGCCTGTCTTCATCTTTGCCAGGCGAGAAATGGCAGGCTTCAAAACATTTCGTTATCAACTCTACCCAACAAGTAGAAAAAACTCTGCAAGTGAGGCTAAGAAAAGAATACAAGTACAGCTAATAAGATTGACAATTTCTGTGCATCAACCAGGGAGCAACCAGAGAAATCAATCCTTTCACTTTGTGATTAACAGAATTTTGTTAAAACTCGAAGGCTTGTATCCAAGTGTCTTCAGCCATCATGGTACTCCGTGTTACAATATTAATGCCCTATTTTTGATACCTGCTGCAGTTTTACATTTACATCATTGAAAACAGGTAGCTAATTGCAGTGTGTTTACCACAGAATCATTCAGAGGATGGCATAAGAAATAGCAGTTCTCAATCAGCTGCAGAAATACTTCCTAAGCATCAAAAGGATGAGGGGTAATGGTTTTAAATCAGAAAGGAGTGGATTTAGATTAGAAATAAGAAGGAAGTTCTTTACCACAAAAGTAGTGGAGCTCTGGAACAGGTTGCCCAGGGAGGTGGTGGAGGCCCCATCCCTGGAGACATTCAAGGTGGGGCTTGAGAGAGCTCTGAGCACCCTGCTCTAGTTGAAGATGTCCCTGCTCTCAGCAGGGGGGTTGGACCAGATGAGCTCTAGAGGCCCCTTCTGACCCAGACATTTCTCTGTTTCTAAGTTTCTAAGCAGTCATTCTGTTACATCAGAATTTTAAATTATTTTAATAAAGGGAACATATATCAACAAGAAGCAGCGCATCATTCGTAACTCCAATGAGTTGAGCTAGTTTGTCAACTTAAATTTGTGGAAGTCTTTTCAGCACATGGGAATTTAAATTCAAATTATAGCAGCGTGCAAGCTCTCTGCAGAAAGTTCCTGTCACCGAGGTGACACACAAGCCTCCACAACTCCGGAGGCTAGTGCTCCTGTCTCATTTCACAGTGATACAGCAATCATCTGCAATACTGACACAGAACAAAGCACCAAAGATGATTAATCCCTATAGACTAAAGTAATTACATTTGGCTGAAAAATACTAGATTTCCTCATGCAGTTTTTACAGCTGTGTGCCTTCATGACTTCCAAAGCTCTTCATTCTTCCAGCCTTGGTGCCAATTAGTTTTGAGGTGTGATCAGGACAATTACTTAAAAAGTCTAGCAATTACAATAAAAATGGTTGCTGAACTCCCCAGGAGAGCAATGGAATGCATAGATACTTCCTAATTATTGAGTGGTATTGAGCCCAGAGTATACCACTCATCAGCAGATATAAATGGCTTAACATCCATCCAAAAATTGCTGGAAAGAAAAATACAGCTGTACTTGACATGGGTGTTCTAAGACAAAACAGAAAAAAAATACAGCTGAGAATGCAAACAGATCAAAATACTGGTCTTAGACCTGTAAAGACAGCCCATAATTGTTGAATATACTGTATCAATATGAACAATCATGGTCAAAAATAATGAAATGTTCTTAAAATACTCACACAGCCACAGAGATACAAGCATAAAGCAAAGCAGGAAAAAAAAAAAAAAAAAAGAAAGTTGATGCATTTGGGAACCTCTCTCACTGAATTTAACCCACATGAGCTGCACATGCATGAACATTTCAGTGACAGGTCCTTAAACACACCCTCACCCGCTCCAGCTCAGAAGATTAAACTGTTCTAGTCCAATGAACCTGGGCAGCCAAGAGGCCGGCCACAGGCTGCTCCTGGGATTGGTGTCAACCAAAAATCAGCATCTGAAAACAGAAATCTCCAGTTGCTGCTTTTACATTCTTGTGTAAGTGAGGAGCAGAGCAGTTATGGACTCCAAGAAGCAAGCACTGCCTGAAAAATTTAAAAAGTCTAAGCAGGTCTTTTTGGAGTACAGAAGAGACTGTGTCTAGTAAAGAGCTACAAGGGAGCAATGCTTGAACAGCACTGAAGAGAGTCAGTGGTAGACAAAGAAGTGGTAAGAAAAGAGTATTTTGAAAAGAAGTAAAATGTGGACTGGATCAAATGCACAGTAAATTTGACTTGTGGTGTGGTATCTATCAACCCACAATGAAAAAAATAATGTAGCATGCAGACATCAGCTCCCTCAGGATTGCTGGATCCTACCAGGTATGGGAGAGAGAATTTACCATTATCTGTGTAGCATTATTTTTAATTGACTCAAAAATCCAGCTGTCAAAATGTTTTCAGTCTGCCAAATGTGGTTTTAGGTGTGTGGGAGGACACCTAAGGACTTTAATATGTTTCTTACAAAGAAAATATCCATTATAGTGGAAGATATAGAGACAGAGATACATATATGAGAAAGTGAGGTAAAGCCCCGGCATGTTCTGATCAATTAAGAAATGTACTCACAGGAGCATTATACTGTTGATGATCTATTCCCATATTAGCTATATATATAAAAAAAACAAAACAAAAAACAAAGAACCCAACAAACAACACAAAAAACCCCCAACAAGCAGCCCAAACCACAAAAAACCTCCATGTCTGTGCCATGCCCCATACAAAAGTACTGAAACCAAGAACCTTCAACAATTACTCTGTCTGTAGTATCTTCAGCTATGAAATGCAGATTGGTTGAGGAGTTGGGGAGGAGGGTCAAAATCCACTGATACACTCAAAGATACGAAATTAAACTATTTCCTCCACAGACGAATTAGGAACTTGCCGTACCCTCTGACATCAGTGAGTTTTGGCATTGCAGGGCTTTGTACAGATCCATTTTTATGAGCATAAAATGTTCCAGTAAATTTTATCAAAATGATGAGGGGGGGTCATCCTCACTTTTCTCATCTCGGAATCATCAAGACTTTTTTTTTTGTTAAAGAAGTGAATGAATTCATTGACAGTTGTGTCCTCATCCAACATTAACCAGTTCAACCAGCAAGTTAAGGCAGTGCTCTGAAATGCTTCAGGATGAGAAGAATTCATGCTTTCATTTTGATCATGAAATAAGTTTGTGCCATACACAGGAAATACCTACATGGATGCATTTTTCCATAGTCATTGACTTATGAAATTCATTTACATTTTGGAAATTGGCCAGATATCATACAGTCTTTAAAAGGTTGTTTTAAAAGCTAGATCAGTTGCTTGATCTGGTTCACAGCACAGTCATACAAACATTGTGCTGGCACAACAGATGTCTGGGGGAAGGTGAGGAAACAGGCATGCCTCACATTGTATTGCTATCAAAAACAACTTACCATGAAGCCATAGCATATACAGACAATACACGAATAAATCCAAGATGAAGTCATCTGAAAAATATCTAACACCCTACAGACACATAGAAGCAAACCAGAAGTTCTCTAATGCCTTCCATTTTCTGTAAATTCATTATTGTTCACAAAGGGGAAACTGACAACAATTAAGAAGATTCTAAGTATTAGTTTCAATGAAAAGAAGCTACACTACAAAACAAAACCAATATTCTGTCCTATCATTACAGTCACGAGGAAAAGCACTGCCCTAGGCATGATACTAAAAAAATAAAGAAGACAACACTGCACATACAAACTGGTTTGAATACAAAACTGTTACATAACACTGCTATTAAGAAGAGTTCCTTCTAACCTAAGACTGGACCAAAGATTGTGCTATTTTTGTTTTAGAAAAGACATGTCTCTCTGAAGCCCAGAAAAGGCCACTGATACCTAGCAGGCTTTCTCTGGCAGACATCATTATTCCTTGAATGTATTCCTACTGAGACAACATTCCATACTTTGGAAGGAGATGAACCTAGCTACTCCCATTTTTTAGTGAAGGAGTATCCATTTCAGTCCATCCATCACATTAGTAAAATTTTCCAGTAATGAATCACTTGAACACAACTTTTAACACAAGTTAAAAACTTGCCTGTAAATTTCAAAGACCTTTCATCCCAAATCTTTGTTACCCAGCTGAAGAGAAGGCTCTGTTGCCCATTAATTATGTACCATGGTCAAAACACCAGGTCACTTCATTTGGCAAATAAAATAGTATCTTTTAATTTCTTGCTGAAACGATGTTTTTGCAACACGGATTTCCATTTGGAATTATATTCTGTCATGGGTGGCTGTACATCAGCGTTTGCCAACTGAATGTTTCACCGTGGGATGCTGTGTAACTATAATTTAGTTATGCTTGATGAGTTTTTGACAAAAGGTCTTGCAGTAATATACTGTTACTGTTAATCTCTTTACAAATTAAAAGTAGCTTATTTTTCACTTTGATGGACAAAGTTATGTTACTCTCCTAACTTTCTATTAATCAAGTCACATGTCAGCTGTTCCACAATTTTACCTGGAACTGATGTACAGCTGAGGTAAGAAAACCCCTGGTCATTTTCTTTGCCCTGTCTGGCACTTATTTAGTGATTCATAATTATCCCACCTCTCCGCTCCCTAGCCCTTCCCAAAAAACCCCAAACAAACAAAACCATAAAACCACCGCCCTCAGCTTTAACACTGCACTTACTGTCCACTTCCTGGGTGTCAGAAATGTGGAGCTACCAATCTTTTAATGATTTTTAGTAACCTTAATGTAGCTTGTGAGTAGCTATTGGTATTTCACCATCCTTATATAAACGACTTTACATTCAAGCAAGAAATTCTTAATATTTCTGCTGTTTCTTAAGTCTGTATGTCCTAAGTTTCAGATAGAGGAGTGCCCCTAAAATACTACAAATGTACTCATAGCTTAATTCTTTTGATTATACTGAGATGGATTTATGCAGGTGATGCACTTTTATCAGTTTTCTGTGCAGTTACTCAAATATAGGACTAATCACGATATATAATCATCTCAGATACAAGTTTCTGTGGATGAAAACTACAGAAAAGCATTTATCTTCATGCTGTCAACATGACACAGTTCACAGGGTGCAGGAGCACCTCAGGGAATGGTTTAGGTGCTGTGGATTTTCCCAGCATCAAAGCACATTGCTGACAGACCATTCCCTCAGAAGTGCATGTATATATATGAATACATACATTTATATATAAAATGGTAAATATGCCATTGCTCAGCTATGGCTTAAAACTGCTCGTTACTGATTCACAGACTACTGACTAGAAAAGATAAAAGAAAATATTCTGGAGTGGAACAAAGAAACACAGCTTACTTATCCAGCCCACCTACAAAGACAAGCTAAGGGGAAAAAAAAAAAATCTATCTACAGAGGAATAGGCTCAAGCAGAAAATTCAGTACTAATTACTTGCTCCTTAACATAAAATATAAAATGCTGTACTTTTATTTGAATTTCTGGAATGCTTAAATGCCCACACTTGAAATAGAGACATGAAATATTGATGAATCTCTTGGAAGCAAAGTCCACCAAGTGATCTCCTTTTTCCAGAAGCCATTGATTGTACCCAGTATATGCACTGGTCCTACGAAAAACTAAGAAGGAATTTCAGTTACAAAGTTTAGATGGGCTTTATATACACTAACAACAGCCTACCTCCTACATGAACTATTTCACTACATTAAAATAACCCCGTATTTAGGAAAAGATGGTATAGGCTTTAGGGACTGTCAAATGACAGGAAACTTTGCTCTGCTTTGCTTCAGGTGGGAGCTGTATATAATTTGACCTTTGATAGATTCCAACAGTGAAAGCATTTTTCAGTTATTAAACTTCACGCCCTTATTTAATTACTCTGCACCCTCAAGCATAAAATGCTTTGTTTACACAAAGTGCTTTTTATTCTTTATTGATAATTTCCTGACCGTACTGACTGACTACAGCTTTACACCATGAAAGCTTCTTAGTTTAGCTCATCTGTTTTCTGCAAAATAAAAGTAAGTTAGAGGTAACCACCAAGAGAATAAACATCTCTTGAAAGCTGTGTGTTTGATTCCTAATGACAGAAGACTCTTGCAAGTCCCTAAAGAGAACACTATTCAGTACCTTAGCTGTAATTACTACAGCAATTGTAAGAGTAAATTAAAATCACCTACAGGAAGCAGGAGGAATAAACACAGTGGAGGCCCCACTTGGAAGACCTTATCAGGGAGAGGCAAGGGAGTTTACAAAGTAGTTTTACTCACCTGAGACTCAGACTAGCTAAGTTCTCTCTCTGCGTTGTGTGGCATTGCACTGTACGGACATACCCAGAAAATAGCTGGTCCTAGTCTCATAAAATAGATACCAAAAACATGCAGATGAATCCTTTTTCCCATCCCATCAAAAAGTTGAGAAGAAAAATCCCAATTTAAAATCGGGATGAAAAAGTAACCTCAAAATTCTAGAGCATCCCAACTGAAAAATGAGCACATTTAAACAGAATTGCTCTATTTTCGTAATTGTCACATTTCATTTTTCCATTTATATAAAAATAATAGTCATTAAAGTTATTTAAACTGAGTATTTATGTAGAAAGTGCATAAATAGCATGTCTGGGTATTTCTGAAGCTTTCATAATTGCCTCAGGATATCTGTGGATACAAACCACTATCCACTATCTGAACTTAGAGCATTTCCACACCACCATCACCAAGATCAGCATTGCCATTTTCTGTGCAGTTCTTGAAGGATGAAAGGAGAGGAGAAACTGCTATCTCGTCCCTTCTTTATACATTTTTGTTTTGTAGTTTCTACCTGGGCCTGCCATGCTTCTTTTGCTACTGCTTTATCAATTTTAAGACAGTTTCCTCTGAAGCACAAATAACTTCTTTATTTTGCCCAAACAGATACTCATTTTTGAGCCAGTACCTAATTAGGAGCACGAAGTCTCCCAGTTCTTCAGAAAATGTCTTGAATTTCAAGCCTATGTTTCTCTTCCTTCTATTCTTTCAGCACCACTGTCCATTAATAAAGCACTAAATAATGTGCTTAATTTTTCAGGAGTTGCAAGTGATTCATTCAGACCTGAGGATTCTCACCTGTACTGTGCAGTGCACCAAGAATATAAACTCCTTATTGTGCCTGGGTTTACCATCCTCAGCTACTGCTACTCACAGCTGAAATTCCAACAAAGAAAAGTACTTTTTTTTTCCTAATGAAGAAAATGTGCCAAACCCCCTAATCCTACAAGTCATTTTGATGCAGAGTACTGCACAGTTCCTGTATGGTAGCCTGTAAGCCAAGCTACGCTAATTAAACATTTAATTGTCTCCACAAAGACTGGTAGGGATTCCTTGACAAGACAAGACCAGAAAAAAAAAAGAAAGTTGGCTGTAAACTGTAATAAAAGTGTTACTTTAATTAAAAAGTCTCAGAGTCAATGCAAAGACCATGTTGTGGCAAGCATCCAGTATACAACAACCAGACACTGACTTTGAAACTCTTTAATATATAAAAGAATAATGGGATTGAGAGAGAAATTACATCCAAACTCCTTTAAGCCTTAAAAACCAAACCAAACCACACAACCCACAAACAAAAACCACAAACCGCAAAACAAAAAAAAAAGCCTTGTCTTGTAATCAACTTGTAAACTATCAACAAGCTCTTACAAAAAAACCCCTACCACCCCAATGCTCTGAAACGGCAACTGCTCTGGCTACAAATACAGATGAAGGCCAGACATTATTTCTTAGGGAAGTGTAAGAATGAGCCCTAGCGTTCATCTCACACGTTCCTTTTTTCCGTTGTGCCCTTTTTGCACTGACATGCCTCACTCTCAGCCACTAACATTCCTACAGCTGCAGCGGATGAAGAGTTGAGCACTTTCAGAGTACAAGGTGAGTGAGGTCTAGACAGGACACCAGCTGCCTGTCTTCAGGCTCCACTTGGATGTTTGATAGAGAAGAGCAGGAAAAGTACAGAACCGTATCTGGGTCTAAACTGGCAATTGAAATAGATTTGCTTCCTTGCCACTCAGCATCTTCAGTTAGCAAACAGTGTTAACTTCATTTAAATTTGATAAGAATATTTCTGGGCATTCACTATCCCTATTTATTGCTTGTCTCTCCCTCCCAGCAAATGCCAGCTTACTCATACTGAGACCCTGATAAAGTCTGTACAACACCTGTCACGCTGGAGTCTTCCCCAGCTTCATCTAAGCAGCAAAGTCTGATGTAATGTGGTATTATACAAACCTCTCTTTCTCCTCTGCTACTAAAAACTGCCATACAGGTAAGAGAATTGCCCAGCCAACAACAAAAACTTGTTGAAAACGGTAGTTCCCTGAAGAGATGCACTTTTTAACCACTGATGGTCCAAGCTGGATGGCTCTTCACAGCAGTCACCATCAGACTTGACAACAGCAGAAGTCAGCATACCCCTGTTACACAGGCTTTTCCTTTAATAAAGTTTTGAGTTGGAGAGCCTATCCTCAACACAGATAAGCCAGGCCTGCAGCACAGTTAGCTGTTACCCCACCACTGCATTTATTTATAGTGTCTGTTTTACCCACAGACTTCCAAATATTTTTTTTTTTACAGAAATACAAGTAATGCCCTTTAGACTGTTTTAACAAAATGACTATTGCATTTTTCAGGAGACATTAAAATAGAGGAAGCAAAGCCATGAACTTAAGAGAATTTCTTTCTTGCATTATACATAAAAACACAAATGAAATAAAGACAACATTAATCTGAAGAACAGAGGGTTTAAAAAAAACAGTATTTTTTTTTAAATTTTAAAACATGACCTTACAAAATTTCATACTTATAACAGTAGTAGGAGCCCACCACTGTTCATCTTCCACAAACTGATCTGACTCCTTGAGAAAGCATCCATTTTGCAGTATTTACCTTATTTGTAATCACTTTGGGGTTTTTTTCTCCTAAGCTGACACATTTTCTGCTTATATCCCTGCTCCCCAGGAGAAATACAATGTAGAGAGGATTTCAAACAAATGGAGCAATATGCTCAGAAAATAAGATGATCAAAAAAGAGAGTTATGACCAAAAGAGAAAACCACTTTAATGACTGCTCCATGGGCCTGGGACCCAGCAGATCTGTTTCTTCTCCCAGTTTCCCATCCCATTAACCACTGCAACATAAACAGCCTCTACATAAGTTACTTCTAAGAGCCAGATCACCTGATTCTTTCCTGATGAAATTTCCACCTAGAAATGCATCAGATGGGAGTGATTATTTAGTACAACCAACAACCATCAGTGGAGGCAGCTGCCAGGCACCAGGGCTAGAGCTCAGGGGGATGTTCTGACTGTGCCATCATCAAGCAGAGTGTGCTGTTTTCTCTAAACCAAAGAGACTCCGTGAAATTTCAGACAGTTTAGCTCTTGCAAAACAGAAATGGACGGCCTGTTTGGGCATTTTCAGAAGCACTGGGGGAGGAACAACAGGCGATAATTACAGCTGTTTTTTTTTTCTTGGGGATTCATGCAACTTAAGGGGTTTGATCACCAGTATTAGTGCTTGTGTAAATTATAATCTTAGACTGTTGAATACAAGGGCAGACTCTTCTAAGACTTTTCGAGGGCTTTCTAAAAGATTATTTCTTTTCTCTAAAGAAGGCAATGCTGAAACCTTTGTTCTATTGTAGTCACCATTATCAGTGTGGTCACGTGAAATGTCAGTTCTCATTTTCACCAGGTGATTCTGTGACAGGCCTAAACTACAGGACATGCCAATCCAAAAAAAAAAAAAACAAACCACCTATAGAGCATAAATGGACTAAATTCATCAGTGCTACAAAACCAATCCTGGGCATTTCATAAAGCTTTTGAAGAAAAAAGGCACCCTAAGATCAATGTTTTTTCATTCAAAGGTCATGAGCTCTATTAATCTATCAAGCATGTGTTTTTATTGGATCTTACACAGCTCCCTTAAGGCAAGGACATTTTAAAGTTAATTAAACAGAAACCACCAGGTCACTGTACTCAGTGCTCAGCTGAGGATACTGCTTCCATGTTCATTTACTGAGCCTTTTCCATCAACATGCTACCTAACTTTTTCGAGTTACATGTAAATATACAAAATAACAAATCAGCAGATACTCCTTGATTTGTATAAATCTGTTAAAAATACAATTGTACCGATTTAGCTGATGATCAGAAAAAGCCTCCCAATATTTAAACCACATTTCCTCCAACACAGTTTTTTAAAGCTATATATAAAAATGCCATTCCAGAGCTGACATGTCATGTGAGGTTTCTGCTCTATGTGCAAGTTTATTTGAACTTCTGAGCAAACATACAACGTGATTTCAGAAGGTTGAGAAGACAGTATTGTTAAACACTTTCAAGATGAAGCGAAGTGACCTATTGAAGCTGTCTTGTTAACAGTACCTATATAAAAGTCTAAAAAACACATCCTGCATGTTAAAGATATGGAAGGGCTACTGGCCGTTCTGCGCTCAGAATATAAAAATAAATTGTATTTTATGGATGAGTGAGGGTGGGGGAACTTTCATTTTTTTAATAGACACAGCTGGAATTCAAGTTAGTTTCTTTTCTTCAGTTAGGGAATGTGGGTCAATGTATCTGTCTAGTTTCAGACTCCAGACTCACACGTGATATGCACATTATTTTCCTGGCTTCATTCTAGGTGATCATATGTGGATGAGCAGGTGCTCTCTGTTTAGAGTAATCTTATGCTTTTTCTCAGGCCAAACAATAGCACTTTAATGTTGACAGAACAGCCAGCCAAGCAGTTAGTAATTTAGTTGTTTTAAATCCCTGCACCATGTAAAGATTTCAACCAGTTGAAGTGTTTAAGCATCTCTTGTGCTATAAATATTTAAGGCACTTCACTTTTTTTTTCAGTAGGCAAAAACATCTTAAGTGCTAGCACAACTCCAAGATATCCACCACTTTTATGAAACAATTAATGTATGTTAAAAATGCATATATAGCAATTAAAGATATATTGAACTCATATAGCTTAAAGCACAGGAAATGTGGAATGAAAGCAACGTTAATTCAGCTGCTTTGGACACACAGTTACACCTTCACTTTTTTTCTGTATTTAACTTGTAGCTAAATACATTACTGTTTTGTGACCATTTCACAGAGAATTTTCACTTAGACTCTAACCGATGGACCATTTAGCAATGGCTCACAGGGCTTCACAAGCAAAATACCCAATGAAGATAAATTTTGCCTGTCTGACATCAGTCCTCACATAATCAGACTAAATCTCAAGGCAGTTCCACTACTTCACTGGCTCACTCCAAGGAAAAAGTCACAGTTCCCTAGCACACATTATAGGTGAGACAGGAGTGCTAAACAGATTACCAAACATCATCAGGCTAGTTAACATCATATCAGCTCTAATTGGAAGTGATTCAACAGTCTCAGCCTTGCAGTAGAAGTCTTCTCCAGACTCACTGATGTGAAAAGCTAACACCGACACCAAGAATTTTATAGTTATCTAGCTCTCAAATCCCAGAAGAAAGCTGTACAGTAATTGTTCACCAGAGAGTGGTCTGGAGTCACCAGCAAGAGATAATCCAGCCACTGTGTCACTTTTTACTTCGTGTTACTTTATTTGAGCTTGCCATTGCACGCATGCTGAACTACATGGGCTGACTTATTACTCGAGGGGTGCAGAACAGAAAAAAGATCAGAACCTCAGCTCCTTCAACACTCAGCGGTCCTCTGTTGCTTCATGCAATCTCCAGTCTAAAACACATATTAACTCAACTGTCCATTTCTTACAGAGTATACTCATCAACATTTTAATTCTTTTAATAAAGATACAATTAATGCTTGCATTTGTCAGGTCATGCAAATCTTGACCCACTTCTTTGCACTGCTATGAGTAGTGAGAAGCTCATCAATTTGACAAAACAGTTAAATGTAAGTTCTGATGAGAATCTTTGTCTTAAGTGTGGGCATCAAGGATGTAGACAAAGTAAGTGAAGAAAAATAAGATACCTTTAAAACCAAATGAACTTCAGCAGACTCTTACTGTGTATCTTCTACACATTATTGATGTCCAGCTAAACAGAAGGGATGATGATGAAAGTCAACAATTTAAAACGCTCACCACAATCAATTTATTAAATCATATTAAATTATCCCTTCCTTGCACTCAGATACAATTTTTAGTGGACAAATGAAAGACTGAGACCTTCACATAAACCCAGAGAAAATCCTTCAGCTTACTATGCTGTGGTGTAAACACAGCAATGCCTACCTTCCCCAAAGAGCTGTTCAAATAGAAGAGTGAGGTGTTTCCCCACAGGTGCCAACGCGTAGTTCTCAGGAAAATTATTAAGCAGGATATAAAACAACTTAATCCTGAATCAGCTTCTAAACTCCAGAGTCTGTGTGTTAAGGCATGTACTTAAAAGAGAAGCTGTCCCACACCTCTTTCAACCCACAGAAGTAGTGCTTAATATATAAAAAAGTATTTGGTCTGGAAGAGATGGTCCAGAAGTGCTAATCAAAGCCTGAGCTATTTTACAAAAGGATTTCTGGCACAGAAGGAGTACAGCTCTATAAAAATTATCTCCAAGGACACATTTCACATTTAAGTAGAGTCTATTATCAAGATATAATATTTTCATGCTTCATTTTATATTGAGAGAAGCTGTGTAGGTTCAGAAATGGCAGTGTCTAGCTCTTTCTGGCATAAAAGTCCTCCTCTGTGCCATGGCAGAAAAGTGATACGAGCCAGAGATGAAAATTTAGCTTTTCTCTTATACTTATTTCCCTATTGAGTGTAAAAGTCCATAATTGTCCATTTCAGAGACAGCAACAAACAGATGGGCAACACCCAGCTATCACACTTACCCAATGGAAATGTGTCACACCGAGTGGCACTCCATCACAGAGCCCCAATTTCCTTTTTCCTCTGTCTCTCATCATTGAGCAGTGACTCAAAAAGACTGAGCTAATAATCTGGATCTAAATTCTAATGCTCTGTCACTTAGAGTAATGCCTTTTGCTCTTGGTCTCTACTGCAGCCCATTAAATCATTGTGATGGTAAAATATCTAAAGTAGCAGGGAAGCATATGATGTAAAACATGGCCAGAGTAGAAAGATTAGAAAGGAAATATGAAAAAAAAAAAAAATCATGGAAGTCCATCTCAAGAGAGGCAAACGCTGTGAACACCAGACTGCCCCGCAGACACAGGGGATTCACAACCACAGCACCTTCCTCATGTTGCAGAGGGCAAGCGTCACCCCAGTGAAAAGCTTTTCATTACAGATACAGCACTGAGCAAATAATGGCAGAAACTGTTGGTGTCTCAATAACTGCCACTTTCAGAAATCCCATCCTAATTGATCTAAGTAATTATCTCTGCTACTGTTCTCTTAAAATCATGCAAGGTGTGTATGTAGAGGGAGTGTCATGAACTTCAATAGGGCCGGTGCCCTCTTTAGATCTCTTCATCCCTGTTGTTTCTCTCTTATGACCTCACTTGAAATACTTTAACCACGCTATAACAACTGGCTTGAAAAAGGCAATCACCAGCCCATTGGAATAAATAAAACTTTTTCGATGATGACCCATTAAACCAGAACTTAACACTGGAAAAATGTGAAGGCCTCGATGCACTTCCAAGCACCTAATCCCTTGGGCTGAACACCTCTTGCTAGGTCTAAAACTGAATCACCCTAGAGGTCATTATCTCAGAAATTTTAGAAAAGGGGCCTGTGGGTCAGATTTCAGGAGAATACACAGGGTTGGATGAGAAAATATGGCTTTGCCAATGCTGCTTCTGTATCTGACAGTATAACAAGAGGATTTAAGTATGCAGAGTGCCTGATCATAGAGTCATGGAATCATTAAGGTTGGAAATGACCTGATGCTAGCTCATTTTTAAGCTGACGAGGCCAGCTCCCAATTTATGCTCCAAAACTTACTCAGGAAAGCATGCAGCCTCAGAGGAAAAGGCCAGGAGTACAAATGTTCTGTACCAATGTACATCCTATCACCTAAAAAAAAAAACCTTTGCTCTCCAAGCCAGGAAGGTTTATGCAAACTAAAATGAACAAAAAAGACTAAGAAAAACTAGAGCTTATTATAATGAACAAAACATTTCTGATTTTAGCATGTAAAAATTAAAAACTTAACACAACAATAGGCAACTAAAGTTCCTTTATTTTGGGATTGTGCATTTGTGTCACTTCAACTGTACATAAAAGGTTCTTCCCTAATTCACGTGGCTTTTTTGTAGCTTGCATAATGCAGAAACTAACAACAGAAACTAAGTAGAGTCTATAATATGACTTCATTGCAGTTGATAGAAATGGAACAGCAAATGAAGTATCCATCCAATATCTGCTCTGAAGTGGAAGATATCACATCTGTTAAATGTATCTCTGTATCAATTAACTTCTGGAA
>JANIJG010014488.1:163848-188379 GCA_024611175.1 Megaceryle torquata
AACACAAGCCAGAATAGCTGGTACAAAATAACATTTTGCCTTCAATACATATGGAGCTAATTTCTGGTTTCATGATGCCACTATTAGTTAAATCTTTCCTCAAAATTACTGTCAGAAAGTCCATGCAGGCATCAAAGCAGAATTAGGATAAAATCTTACATCCTGTTTTATTATTAATACAACTTCATTAACACCGTTTGTAGCAGTGATTTCTACATATGTGAAGAAGAAGTGGCTTTTCATTTTTAATCTCTGTACATCACCGATACTCAGCCCATTCTGTGGTGCTGTGGCAGAGCAGCTGCTACTATATTGATTTTACTTTCATATCTATATTCTGTCTCATTGATTGAAAATCATCAAAACAAGTTTCTGCTTATTTGAAGTTAATATCTAGGCTGTCTCACTTGTAAATGAATGTATAAGCAGACTGTTTAGCATGTCAATATCTTAGCAAGCCAAGAAATATTCCTGCTTCATTATCAGGAAGCCTCATGCTCTAAGCATTTCATCGGTGATTAAAGTATTAAATCTTACATTGCAACAACAATTAATACTTTTCAGTTTTTTGGCAGTCTTCTGTCTAGGGTTTCAAAGCAATTTACTGATACAAATAATTTAATTCTCAATACTCTGCAAGGTAAGAAATATCTTAGTTTTTCATCATGTGAAAACAATGTACTGAGCAACACTCAGCCATGTTCAAAACTGGCCTAAAGTCTGAACTGCAGACCTGGAGAGCTGACTCAACTTCCAGCTATTGTTTAGGCTTTGCATACAGTCCAGATTTCTGAGTATCAAGACCTATACTTCTCATTCATGTACTGAAAGTCAGAAATGACTGAGGGAAACAATCTAATGAATTACAAATGCATGTAAGGTTTTACAACCAAGTGACAATTTTTTCATCATAAAACTCTGACCACTTTCCTACCTCTAACTCCATTAAGTATTATTTCATTTGCATTCTCAATTCTAACACTTTAGAGCAAGTATAACTGCCAAAGCAGAATAATTAAGATTCTCCCTTAAAAATAATTTTTTTTAATATAAGCAGTTGCAAATTTTGAAGCTTGAAACCAGGAAAAAAAATTAGCTTCATCTTTTCAGCATTTGTATTTTTTCCAACATATACTCAAGGGTGTAACTTTCTGAAGTGATAAGAATTTAAAAGAACAGAAGCAGCTGTACTTTTTGATAACCATGCTAAGTTTAGAAATAATATTAAGGACACAGTAGTGTTCAGATGACCCAAAACCCATCAAACCACAGTTACCTACCCTATAGGCATAAACAGATGACACGAAGCAAGAACATAACTGTTTCTTACAAGCAAGATTGACCAACTTCAGTCTGCTGTTCATCACTGCCACCACCAAATGCTGAATGTCTTACTGATGTTATAGCCAAGCAAGTCCTGAGTATAGATGTCAAAAGAGTAAAAGGCTAATGTGACTGAAATAGAGAAGACATCTCACAGTGCCATGCAACTTAAAGCATCGTGCACCTTCTAAGTAAATATCTACTTAGTCAATATATTTTAAGCAACGGCTATCACTTCCTTTTAAACCTCACTTTCTTGTGCCCTTACAAGATCTCATGGCTGTTTCATGGGAGACCAGCACACATAGAAGCTAAGGTTCAAAGCAGACAAAGGAGGAGTGAGAAAACTAGTCCGGTGTACATCATCTGTGGCTTCTGAGTTCTTGTGCTATGTTACTAAATAAGGACTCGCTCTTTTCCTATTGAAGCATATTTGATCCTTAGAAAAAAAATATGTCTTAATCAAGGTAGGAAAACAGCATCTTGAAGGTCTAGGCTTTTAAAATGACTTTTAGTGTTGCTCATCAAAAATAGGATGCGTGAATGCCTGAATACACTCGGTACAGAAGAATTCAGCAGGAATACACAAGAATAACGATGCCTGTGATCATACAGCATATGTAGAGCTATTTCAAGGTTTAATCCAGGAAATATTTCATAATAAATCTAACCAAATAAGAAGACCAATAAGCTATCTAGTTACTGCCTGCTTCCAGTCTCACAAACAAAAATGATAATATGCAGTTTGAAAAAAGTGTCCCACTAAAAGTGGAAGTTGTAAATTATCAAAAGCCTTCTACCTACACTAGCTATATCAGTGAAATAGACCTTAAGCCACTGGACTATGAAGCAACTTCCATTTATTATGTAAGAAAAATGCCAAGTGCTACTTCTATATTTGTATTTTTAAAAGCTACTAAGAAATAGCCCTCAGTTAACCACTCTTTTGCTGCTTTTCATTTGAGAGTGAAAGCAAGTAAGGCCTCATCAATGCTGCCATCTACAGAGCACTTCTCCATAGCAAAAGAATTTTATTTTAGTTTTTAAATTAAGATACTGAGATTTTGCACTGCCTGATCATAAGCTGCTTGCAAACCAAACGTACACCACCTCAGTTTCTCCTTGCAACAATCCAAAATAGAATAAAATTCCATGCTTTTTTATTTTTTTTTTTCCTAGGGGGAAAAAGAGGGAAGAGCCATATGATAATGATTGCAAAGAATTTCAGAGGCAGTCACATTACCTCATGTTGCTGGGGCTAAAGTCACCTGCAAGTATTAATGCACCACTCACTTCAGCAGTTTACAGGGAATATTAAAATCAAGGCAGAACAGTGAAAGATTTGCACATAAATGGCTGAACCAAAACTAAAAAAGCTTTCAGCATATCCAGGATCATTTTCACCTAAGTGCAAAATATTACCAAAAATATATAAATACAAATGAAAGTACAGAAAATTATCTCTACAGCAATATTATAACCTGCTTTACAACTGAGACATATTATATCTATAAAATAGATACAATATATATCATTTGAAAGGGTGTTTTGAATTATATTTACTCCCAACTCAGTCAGCTTTCTTTAATATAGATAAATCTTACTCTAGAAGGTACAACAACAGTCGAAACTTTGTGTTGTCTTGTCTTCAGTCAGCTCTTCTTTAACAGCAGGTTTCACTGTGTAAGACCCTGTTTCAGCACCAAATAGACTAACTCCCAATCGGTTTGTTCTCTTCTGCAATCACAAAATGCACTGCAGTTAGGAAATGAAGTCATAATTATTCCTGCATTTCCAGTGCTAAACCTTTAAATGCACAGTGCCAGGTTAGCTCCACAGCCCCACAAATGTTATTTGTTCTGGCAGAGAGAGCTGGTCCCACTCCAACACCTCACCAGTCCATTACAGACATGGTAACTGAATGCAGATAGGACTCAATTTCTTCTGAGTGTGAGATTCCTGATAAAGTGTATTTGGCTACTCAAGCTGCACACATTGCCAGGACGGGTTGAAAACCAAGGAATAAAAACCTTTGCCATAAAGCATTTCTGAATGCTGCTGGGAGAGCCAAATCGCAAGAGCTTGTTGCTGCCTGAGCTGTTTCCACAGCTTCTCCCTGCGACATAGCTGACTCCTCTCCTACCAAGAGCTCCTTCTGCCCAGGGGATCCCTTAGGGAAAATGGCTCTGACTTTTCCAAGCCTTCATCCTGTTCACAGACCTTCCCAGACCAACCACCTCCTGCACTCTCACCATGAGGGATACTCATATTCAAGATCAGATGTGAACATCCTGATACCTATTCACAGGATCATGCAAGATCTGCCAAAAATTTCAGCTGAATCATGGACACCATGCCTGCTTCTCATCAGTACTATATTTTTTAATTCTATCAAGTTCATATTTTCCTGCTGACTGGTATTTTAAGCAGAAAATTATCTGCTAGCTAATAGTGATCATCACTTTTAAGCCTACCCATTGCATACACAGAAAAGCCCCTGATTTTCCACCCAGAGCACCAAACCATTCCAGAAGGGGACTCAGTAGGGTGCTGCAGTGAGCACACCTACCTTAGAAACTAAAAAAAACTTATGAAAATGTTAGCAAAAATAAAAGCATCTACAATACAGGATATAAGTGAAGCCAGCATGCAGATGCGTGATCTCCACAGTGGCTTTTACAAGCACACATCTGCACTCGCCCAGTGGCCAGCATTTCCAGTAACTGGCATTCACCAGTAGCACCTGTCAGTAAGAAGGGAGGCATTAACAGCTGTATACTCTCAAAGCTCATGCTCAGCAATTCACAAAATTCAGCCACTGGGCGGTAGTTTGCCCGTCACTTTTGTACAGCAATGAGATGTCAGCGTAGATCAGAGACCCGAGGCACACACACGCGTGAAATATAATGCTGCTGTCACACAGGCTGAGCCACTGGACATCCTACTTCTGACTGTTTCAAGCAAAAATAAAACTTAATGTCAACCAGGTGACTTCTTCTACCATTTGACTGTAGCACCATGTACCTGAGGCTGAGCGAAAGATGCTTTTGCAGAGCATGGGGCAGGTACAAATATAAACATCTACCCAGCTGACACGCAGGGGTGTATTTCCACTTTACTGCAACACAGAACAGGCTCTGAGCAGACTGTAACAACCTGCCCATGTTACAGAAAACTCGAAGGAAGAAATCTAAGAGCCCAGAGGCCCTCGTGACCTCCATTTCTAGCTCATTCCCTTGCATTCATGGTATACCATACAACGGAAGGATGCAACACTAGCAACAGCAGAGCACAGAAAATGTTCTCCCTTGAGCACCTATCAGGCACCATGTGGAAAACATGTCAGCAAGCTCAAACAAGCAAACACGTGTTCATTTTAATTTGATATATAAAGTTTTGTGCAAAACAGAGTTTGGAGAGAAGTTGATTCTGTTCTAACCGCATGAATTTCAAATACTTATTTTTATTTTTAAGATGACAGTAATCTGGAAGCCAAAGATTTAGGCAGCCTATCTTAAGCCTGAAAATACAAAATCTGTTAAAAGCAAAACTGTCTAGGCCAGCTCTGAAATCACCAGCATGGAATATATGCTTTAATTAGAAAGTTTTCACCAGCAAGTTCTTGTAGACAGCAAGTACCTGCCTAAGAAAAATGATGTAAGAACAAAAGCTCCCAAAAGTTTTTGACATGCAGGCATCACACGTGTGAATGGGGCAAATGTTTGTAAAACTTCATGGCAAACAATCGAGTTTGCTGCTAATTCTGTAACCATACATGGCTACATATGAAACAGACATTGCTAGAAGAAAGCTCTAGGTAAAAATTCACTCAGGCTTTTTTTATTGGCTTTCATGAGACTTTTCTTTGTGTTTTTATATGCTTGCCTTCCTACACAAACATTAAAAATGAAAATGCCTAATGAAAGCCATTCAGGCACTGGTTTGTATATTCAACCCAATGAGAAGCAACTTTAATCTTTTCTTATATTCTCCAACTACAGTGGAACAACAAAATGATAAATCTAACTATACAAGCCACTGGTAAAAGTATGCCAGCCCTTATCATATCCATTTGTTCAATTTGCCTGCAAAGGATGCCCTTTGGCAGATCATTGCTGAGAGCAAACACCAACTCCTCTGCACAAGTACATGGGCAATCTTTCTTAACCTTTGAAAGGCTTTGAGCACAGGAATTTAATTAGTTACTAACAGCATTACAACACAAAGTGAAAACATTTTTCTCAATCTGTATGCCAGAACAATTGTGAAGGAAGCTGCAAAAGTGGATCTTTTTGCTGAAGGTCTGGAACAGAACTACCCAACAGTTATGGATATCTCTGTCCGGACTAAATGTTACTTCTGATCCTTTTACTGAGCATTAGTTTTATTTCCAATGACATTTCGGGTGCACTAGACAATGCAGGAACAGAAGGCATTATAAAATGTAATTAAAATGTATTATGAAACATTTTCCAAATCCCAGACCTATATGGAATACACACAACATCAACCAGCCTGCTACGTTTCAAGCAAGTAGCAAAAACCTGCATGTAATTATTTTTGAAAAGAAATTTAAATACTTTTTTTTTTCCCCCAGGAAACTAAGCATCAGCACCAAGCACTAGGTGAATTCTCTGACACCACTGAATTACCATCTACCTGCAGAGATAAAGTCTGCACAGAAATGGCTGATGCACCACTGCACAATGAGGCAAGCATCCAACACCACAAGGAGCTTCGTTCCCATGGCACGCAAGGGACACCAGGTGTAGAACAGCCTCTGTAGCTCCCTGGGTAACATCATGACTGTATTAGTGGGAAGCTGGCTACTTACTGCCATTTGAGACTGCCTTCTGGATTCCATGTGACATCCACTGTAAGTTGTCTATAATTGCCCAGTCATCACCAAGTATGTATAACAACACCACTTCATTATGACAACTATTTTCCCTCTCGCTTCTGATATAGCAACTTTTCCTTGGAGCTGGACATAGCTTGGTTCTCCTTCTGACTATGGGACCACTGCCCAACAGCCCAGTAAGACAAAACCTTCTCACTTCTTTGGAAACTCCTTCAAGGTCTCCAATAAAGACAGGCACCTAAGCAAAGGCTCACTTTAAGATTACTGCCCACATAGAAAGAAGCAGACCTGTTTGTTTCACTGCAGCAACTGAACAGCCTTTGACTCCTCAAGATTTATCAGACTAACACCTCTGTCATGAGGTCTGACCCACCAGCAATCACCGAACCATCACTTCTTGGAGTCATTGTCATGTTCATGTAGCCCACTTCCCTGAGGAATGTAAAAATACACTTGCCAGTAACCAGCATGTTTCAACATATATTTTAGGTATGTTACATGGTATCAATGCACAAGTCTTTTATTTATTTAAGTAGATACAGTAGAAATAGGTTTTCTGATCACAAAATTGTTTGAGGGGATTGGTGTGAAACACAAACAAAAAATGACTATTTGATCTAGCCTGCATCTCTTAAATATTGGTGAGGATTCATTTTCAGAGATAAAGGAAATACCCAAATCAAATAAGTGACATCTTCTATAAGCAACCTTTTAATTTTTTAACTTCTAAAATGATCCCTGCATGCTGTCAAATCTTTCTGACTAGTGACTAGTCCTTGCCTGCTTTCATTTGCCAAAGCAATGAAGCTCAGTTACCTTAAATGCATATATTAGCACCTTTGTGCTATAATAAAAATACATTTGATTTCATGGAGAATTTATAGGCTTTGGCAAGCTCAGCAACAAATCCCAGCGTGCATCTAGGGTAATGTTTAAGTATTTTAGCATGAAGCTGCACCTACAGAAAATTTAGAGACTTTCAGTTTTGGGATGTGCCTTGCCTCTGCCTCTCGGGTGTCTTTACTTCCACAAGGTTGCACTTCATTGCAAGGTTGACTGAGCAAAAGCTTGTGAAGTTGTCCCTTGGGTGCACCCTCATCCTTGATCATGCCTGTCTAATCATTTCTTTTTTCTGAGGTAACCCTGTTCTCTATCTTTCTTTTGTAAGGAGGGCACAAAAAATACAAAAAAAAACCCAAACAAAACAAAACCCAAAAACAACCCAAAGCCCCAAGACAAACAAAAGCCAACTCCCACATACACGGACTTCCCAGGTTATTAGAAGAGCTTTATAATTAAAAACTATGGGTTTTCTCCCCAGCATTTGCTTGCTAAATAAAAATTCACCCTCATTCTTTTTGTTGAATTTAAGAAACTTCCAACATTTCACCTTTGTGTGAATGAATTGAAAATAAAAGATTTAATGCTACCTTTCTTTACATAAAGTTAATACACTATTCAGTTATATAGCACATTTAGTTTGTCTAAGAGCACTCACACATTTTTATCTGCACAGTTGTTTGAACAAATCTTTAATGTGTATCAGAAAACGTGAGAATGAATGGAGAGAAGGCAGAAATACAACTCCTATACAACCACCCCTTTGAAACAAGAGACACTCATCTGCCAGGTCATCAAAAAAGTATAATAATAGCCACTGATCTTTTTACAGCATTTTTTTAACATAGAGACCATATTATTTTCTAGAATTTCCCAGACAAACTTGTGCATGTGCTATACAGGTTACCCATCTGGACAGGAAATGTAGCACATCAGAATGTGATTCATTTACAGTATAGGAACAGGTCATCTGCACAATTCAGTGGATATACCAAGGATTTCCAGGTGGCCTGGGCAAAGATCCCAGACGTTCCAATTCTAGCAAGAGAAGATTCGTGGACTAAAAAATGACATTGGAAACCTGTATGTACAGTTGCTCTAATTATGGGTATTTTTTAAAGAGTATCTATTCATAGAATGGTGTAGATGTTGGAAGGGACTTGTGGAGATTGTTGAGTCCCACCCCCCTGCCAGAGCAGGATCACCCAGGGCAGGCCACACAGGAACAGATCCAGGCAGGTCTTGAAAGTCTCCAAAGAAAAAGACTCCACACCCTCTCTGGGCAGCCTGTACTGGGGCTCTGTCACCCTCACAGTAAGGAAGTTTTTCCTCATGTTCAGGTGCCTCTGTTCCAGCTTGTGACCCTTGCCTCTCATCCTATTACAGCACACCATTGAAAAAAGAGCCTGGCCCCTTCTACTTGACACCCACCCGTCCGATATTTGTAAACATTCACAAGATCCCCTCTCAGGCTTGTCTTCTCCACACTAAACAGCCCCAGCTCTCTCAGCCTTTCCTCAGAAGAGAGATCTTCCAGTCCCTTCAGCATCCTCATAGCCTCATTGGACTCTCTCCAGTATTTCCCTGTCCCTCTTGAACTGGGGAGACCAGAACTGAACACAATACTCCAGATGTGGTCTCACTAGGGCAGAGTAGAGGGGGAGCAGAACCTCCCTTGACCTGCTGGACACACTCTTCTTTATGCCCCCCAGGATACCCTTGGCCTTCCTGGCCACAAGGTCACATTGCTGTCCCATGGAGAACTTACTGTCCACAAGGACTCCAGCATCCTTCTTTGTGGAGCTGCTTTCCAGCAGGTCAGCCCCTAACCTGTACTGGTGCATGGTGGTGTTTCTCCCCAGATGCAGGACTCTACACTTGCCCTTGTTGAACTTCATTAGGTTTGCCTTTGTCCAGCTCTGCACCCTGTCCAGATCTCACTGGATGGTATCACAGCCCTTCGGTGTATCAGCCACGCCTCCCAGTTTTGTATCATCAGCAAACTTGCTGAGGGTGCACTCCATCCTTTCATCCAGGCCATTGATGAAGATGTTGAATGAGACTGGACCCAGTATTGCCCCTTGGGGAACACCACTAGCTATAAGTTGCCAGCTGGATTCTATGCCACTGATCACAACCTTCAGAGCTACTGTTCAGCCAGTTCTCAACCCATCTCACTCTCCACTCTTCTAACTCACACTTCCTGAGCTTACCCACGAGGATGTTATGGCAGACAGTATGAAAAGCCTTGCTGAAGTCAAGGTAGACAACATCCACTGCTCTCCAGGTATCTACCCATTCAGTCACACCATCACAGAGGGCTATCAGATTATTAAACATGACTTCCCTTAAAGAAGAAACTTTTCTCATGTTAAATGTTTAATCATTAACTTATTCCTATTACAATCTTACAAATTTCTTTTATAAATGTGCATGGATTTTGGAGGGAGAAGCTCCACAAATTCTTCTTACTACTTTACTATTACTGTTCTAGTAATTTAATGATTTCAGTGCATTTTAATTTTTGGCAATGGTATTTTTGGTTTATATACGAGATTTGTGTTTCTAATTTCGATCTTATAATCCACAAATCTATCTCCAGCATTTGCAGCTTTATAAACCATTTTTAAAGCCAACAGAAGAGTGCTCCCTGATAGAAGGTCTCCTGAACCAGCTGGACCTGGCTGATAGGTGGTACAGAACCTCATGATGCAAAACACTTAGCTGTGATATGTGGACACTAAATGAAGCAGGGTTCTTTCAGTCTCCTTGGCTCACAATGATTAGTGAACAACAGATCCTGCAAGTAATGAACTGCTGCAGATGCTGGGAATAACTGGGACTCCTACAGCTGAGGTTATGCACTACAGCTAAGTGACTTCCTCATGTTCACATAGGAAGAAATCTCCAATCAGAAGAGCTCTGGTTTTAGAGTCAACAAATACTCTGCCCTCTTCCTTCCCTGCCTTCCTTGATCTCATCCCCTTCATTTTCACCTAGACACACAAACTCATGCATCAATAGAAAGGTCTCTGTTACCTCTCTCAGGTAAAAAATTGAGCGCAACCCTTGATGTCTTCTCTGAAGGCATGATTTTAAAGATCTGGAGTCAGAACACAAAATGCAGTCATAATTATATATATAATAGCAAACCATTTTTTTGTGAAGAAATGTTACAGTGACAACTGAAAAAACAGAAATCTCTTGGAAATTACTCTTACAGTAGAATCTATGTGTCTGACCAGCAGGTGAAGTACCAAGATTCTAGTGAAGTACTTACAGGTTTATCCAAAGGAAGAAGTATGCAGAAGTTTCATTCTTGTTTCACCTCTTTTGTATTATTTATGCAACACTTTGTAAGGCCCTCCAGTCAGTCCTCAGCTCTTTGTGTTAGACAAGTTCACTGTAGCTATTGAATAATTCCATCCTACTATTATTTTGGTACAGAGAACATTAATACAGACCAGAAGAGCCAACCATAAACAGGATTGAAAGAGACAGAAACCAGGTGAAGTTACTAAGGTTTACACCAAAGAAGCATCTGCCTGTGGTCAAGTACACTGATGAAAAGGTTGTGTGTACCCCCTCAAAACTATTCATGATGACAGCAGAAGCACAATTCTCATTTAAGGTCAACAAACAGGTGAAACAATCCAGAAGTGAACAAAGCTATAACGAACACACAGGGTGAGCAGCCACACGCCTGGACAAATGAGCAAAACCACTGCTTTGCAGATCAGTCAAACATTAACCACATGGTTTCAGTGCAGTTAAAACAACCAAAAGCACTGCAGAAAGGGATCTGGAGGTGCTGGTCAGCATCAGGCTCAGCATGAGTCAGCAGTGTGCCCTGGCAACCAAGAAGGCAAACCACATCCTGGGATCCACCACAGTATCACCAGCCAGTCAAAAGCAATCATTATCCCACAGTATCCAGCGTCGAATCAACCCCACACTGAGGACTGTGTGCAGTTCTGGGCCCCACAATTCCAGAAGGACGTTAAAGGTCCTTAAGTGCCTCCAGAGGTGGGCAACAAAGCCAGTGAAAGTGTTGGAAGGAATGTCCTATGAGGACTTTAGGCTTGTCTAGTTTGGAGAAAAAGAGGCTTACGGTCAAGTTCATTGCTCTCTACAGCTTCCTGAGGAGGTGAGGTGGAAGAGGGTGGGGCTGAGCTCTTCTCCCTGGTATATAGTGACAGGACGCGTAGCAATGGGTCAAAGCTCTGCCAAGGGACATTTAGAATGGACATTAGGAAACATTTCTTTACCAAGAGGGTGGTCAAACACTGGAACAGGCTTCCTAGAGAGGTGGTCAATGGCTTAAGCCTGTCAGTGTTTAAGAGGCATTTAGACAATGCTCTTAATATCATGCTTTAACTTGGTCAGCCTGGAGTTCGTCAGGCAATTGGACTAGATGATCATTTTAGGTCACTTCCAACTGAAATAGTCTATTCTATTCTAAAATTGACACAGCCTGACCAATGCAACACTCTAGGGATTTGTGCTATGCACACATACAGAGCAGAAAAAACAAAACCAGAAGTCTATTTTCTGGACTTACGTTTATGCCATTTCTTGTCCTCTATCCAAGTGTGGAAACCATTGCCAGAGTTACAAAAAACAAAAACAAAAGAGTGCTCCACCTCCATCTGAACTGCAGGAAGATACTCTTTCCCCTGTGACTTGGAAATATAATGGAAACTTCAAGCCACCCACAATGGCAGTCAAAGTGCAGGCGAGGACTGTTCTTGGCAGGATTCAAAGTAATGACTCAAAAATTAGTTCCGCATTCACCTTTCCCCTGAATCAAGCCTCTTTTTACCAGAAACAAATGTTTGAAAAATAATGCAAAAGATCCATGGAAGAAGTTATTGTCTGTGGCTCTGTTCACTCACAGAAGACTTGGCAGTACTTTTAAGAATGCAGAAATACAGGATTTCATATGTATTTTCTATGCAAAAGAAGGAATAAGAGTCTGCATAGAAACAGACTTTTATTTACCATAGTGAATTTTCCTAGAATGGGACCTCTTAAATAATTTTCATATGAACTCTGCCTTTCCAGCTGCAGGATTCACAAGGGGACTGGCTGCAACAATAAGATTTACAGTGCGCCTGGTAGGAAACTGATTTGGCTATTGATAAATATTATTTGGCATTCTAGATGCCATGAAAGTTTGTTCAGGGTCGTTCACTGATCTCCAGCTACCCATCATTCATTCAAGTGATTAATTTACTTAACTCCTGTTCAAACACCATCCTTATTTAACAGTTCAAGAAGTTTTATGTAACTACTGTATTCTAGTATATCAGCATTACTTGAGTGTACGTACTTCAACTTTGTGTTGAATTTGGATACCTCAGAGACCAACATTGCAAGGGAAAAAAAAAAAAGTTTGGAAAGACTGTTCATACTTCTGTGGGAAGAAAACTGTATGTGGCTTGTATATGTGATACAACCATTTTGGCAAGGCATGCTTTGCTTATAGCAAAGCAGACGTTTAACTGTGTTTTCTGGTTTATAAATGTAAGGGATTTTCTTGTTTTAATGACTTATTAATTTACTGATGACATTTAGATTTCTTCTCTTTTTTTTTTTTAGTGAAGGGTAGCACAAGAGATAAGGGATGCTTGTAAAAATATTTATGCAGCCAAATAAATATCCTCAATTGCCTATGGCACATATATATAATTAGACAATGTATTTCTTCTAAGGCATAAGGCTGCTTAGAGATGTGGTTGAATAAGCACATCAAAATATGGAGTTTCTCAAGAGTTGAGCTTGAAAGGTCAGAAGAAAACTTAAAATCTGTCTTCTGTTTGGAGAAAACAGAAAGAAAAACCACGGCAAACCATGGAGAAGGGGCAAAGAGGAGAAGAAGATGAAGAAAGTTATTATCAAATAGGTTCATTTGTCAGAAGCAGAAACTGAACAATATTTCCAAACTATATAATAAATTAAATCATTAGTATTAATTTATCTTCCACCTGTCAGGCTTCTGTATGCACCATTAGGGTTTTGCAACCTCTTCCCCTTCTGTGTGTCTGGGTGCCTGTGCTCCAGACCAGAGGACACAGTGCAGCTGGGTATCAATGGGTCAGACTGGTGGGAACAGGCGAGTATGAGAAAGAGCTGAACCTCATTACTGTCATCAGACCTGCTCTGCTCTTCTTCTTGGGCTACTGTGGGACAGCACACTTGGTGAGGACACTGGTTTTCTGTCCCAGAGAAGCCTGCCCTTGCTGCTTGCTAACATCAGCTCCCAAGTAAAACAACTGGTTGGTTTTGGTTTGGTTTTCTATTAGGTGTTATCAACTACACAGTGTTACCTCCTTATAGTTGATAATCTGCTATGGCTAGGATAGATTCTGTCAACAAAAACTTGACATGAAGGAAATAGTTTCTTGAATTCAGTGAAGTCTTTGGAGGAGTCAGGTTGTGTTTCTATACTTCTTTATGGAATCAGCACTTGGACTTTGGGTAGATTAAGGTAATGTCTAGTTGCAGTTATAATAAAATAGTCCTACCCTGGATTTGTGTACAGCCAAAGGTTTCATGTATATTCAATTATGCAAAGAAAAGGAGGAATATGAACCATATCTGTGGATACATAAGGTGCTCAGAAGACTACTAATCAACACACATGAAAGCTGTTAACTAGACATAAACCCCAGGTTCAGGCCTGCACTTTTGAATGGGCTGAAGATGTCTAAGGAACTACAGAGCAAGTGCTCTGTCATGGAAAATCTTGTTCCATGTTCACATAATCTTAATTTTACTATCCTACAAATTAGAAAGTTTGGTATAGTAATTGCCTGCACACAGCTGGGGGGACCTGCTTCTCTTTTCTGGTTCTTTACACTACAGAACCTCCTCTAAAAAAGCCATGTGCTCCTATTCCATGCCATATTTCAGCGTAGCAAGTGTGCTACAGTGACCATCCCCCTGCTACCGCTGAGGGAAGTGACCCTCTGCGTCCTTGGAGACCAGCACGTTTGCTATGGCAAGCATGAGCTCAAAAGGTGATACTCATAAACAAATATCAGGCCAAGTGTATAGGATGATACACTGCTGCTTCACAAACACCTCTGGAAATACCAGGTATACTGAAGAAATTCTGCTACTCAATGATCGTCTTGAGAACACTTACAAGCAAATATGATAAGAAAAGTAAAATCAGGGGGGAGAAGAGCAGAGCCAAACAGTAACAATTCCACTTAAATCTAAGAGAGCTATTGTGTAGGTTTGTTGGTTAGGTAGGTAAATATATATCATGGAATATTTGGTATTCTGCTAAGATACTCAGGTCCCTTAAGAAATTTCTCTTTGCCAGTCACTTCTATTTCAGATCACCAGTTTATAAAAAGAAAGAACCAATATACACTAGCATACATGCAGCAAGAGCTAGCATCTATATAAATATCCTTCAGAAGATAATTGCCCACTCTCTATCATCTCATGCAGACACAGAAGGAAACCAAGGAGTTGGCAAGAAATCTGCTTCAGTACAAAATTCTGCTTGAAATCCTGTTGAAGTAGGTTGGAGGGCAGAGATACACACAAGGGAGAAAGTCATCAGTTACCCACCCAGTAACCTCTGCAGCCCATCCAAATCTTTGTATTGCCCAAGAAGTGAAGAGCCCTCTTCACAAGTCCACCACAATGCTCACTTCTAACAGATTGGGTTCGAAAGAGTAACAGCAGTAAACTGGTTAAACCAAGCTTATCATGGAAGCAATGTGGAAAATAACACAAAGGTTTTGAACTGAAGTCATTTACATGGCTGCATTTTTTAGCATTCTCAACTTTCTTCGCAGTGCTAGACAGATTTTTTCCTGGGACACAGAAGGGTCTTTCCTCAAGAATGCTTCATCAGCCACATCTCAATAGTACTGAACTCTGACACGGCCCTGTGGACTGTCAGCTAAGCCAAGGGTGAGAAGGACCCCATCACAATATAGAATCAGCCATACAGACAGACAAATTTTGCTTTAAATGCCTTGTTTCCTTATAGAATTTAAATGCCAGTGGTTTCTCTATTTAATTCTTAACTATTCTGCTTTTGGCAGTTAAATGAAATTAAAGTAAACCTGGAATTAAAAAACAAACAAACAAACAAACCAGCCAACCATCAACCAAAACAGACAAAAAACAACCTTTAGATTCCAGACGATGAAGTAGAGAAGGAGCCATATCCATAGAATGAAGCTATCTTCTGGAAAGGTATTTTTTGTAACATCCTGACTACTTTCCAATGGAGTTTATGAATTCCCCCACCATTGAAATGGTGGTGTAAAGTGCAAAGAGGTAATTATAAAAACTATAAATGAAAGTTCATTTTTCTCCCATTGTGAATTCCAAACAGTACCATAAAACATATCTTTTGTCCAGCCAAGACAGTATTTTTTTACATGCAGTAAAATTTATCCTGGTCACATCAAGAGATCTCTTAAGTGACTGACTTGTCTAACTGTCTAGCTACTAATCTCAGAGGGCTTGTTACCTAACCTGCATGGAAAAGGTGTTTTTTGGAGAATGATGAAAGACAGAGAGCACTTTACTAATAGCTATAATTACATGCTCAGGGTAATTTAGTTGGAAATGAGCTGCATAGTGTCTTCATGTGGCTCTGACATTGCTACGTCTCTCAGTTAGGGGAGAAGCTGGAAGTCAGAGAGAACCTACAAATTAGATAAATTGGATCAAAGCTATGAAAAGCATCTGCAGCTTTACCTGTGACAACCTGTTTCCCCAACAACACAGGCAGTGATGAAGCAAACAAGCAAAGCACTAGCATATGCTTCTCAAGAGACAGCAGTAAACCACAGTGGAAAGCAAATTTTATTGCTATGTCCTGTTCCTGAGTACCATCAAAATGTTTTCATATTTCATCCCTGAGAGCGTGCACTGTGAATTAACACAGTGGCAGAGAGCCACAAATTAGCACTGGGGATGAGGCTTCATCATCCACCTCTACTCTCCCAGGTAGTCAAGACATTCAGAAAAATACAAGGACATCTCTGTTCCTACTCTTCCATCTTAAAATACTAAAATTATATCACTGAATTACTGAGCTGGGTTAAAGATCTGCAAAAACCTTCAGTCTTAAACATCTCCTTCGTGTCTCTGCTAGCTGAATGCTAAGCTTTTGGTTCAGGATTACTTAGAAATCAAACTATACTGGACACTCAAAGGCATGAAGGACAAGGATGGAGGGAGCGGTGTCAAGATGTAAGTGATGTAAGACAATCCAAACCAGAAAGCAGCAAAGGTCTTCCAAAGAAGACGTCTCTACATGCAGTGATGGCTGCCTGCTGCCTTATGGGACTCGAAAGAAAAAAATAAAATCAGTCCTGCTCCCTCCTTTCCACTCCAAGAGGCTTCACTTCTTTTTCAGAGAGGAATAGTGCAGCAGGTATTGCTACAACATCCTGGGGCATAAAATATTTCCCCCAGATTTCTTGCAAGACCCACAATCTCACAGCCATCCAGCACATGGGTCATAAGGTTGTCATTGACAGAAGCCTTTCACTGCTGATGTTTCTTTTTCTCAATCAGCAGTCAAGGGTTGTGTAAATACCCTTCTGCCCTTAGAGTTTCTATATGGATTGCCACACACTGTGTATCCTATCACCTACACTTTATAAACAAGTTCATTAAGAGCACCAAAGGGTCTGAAAAGATGCATTCTGCTACAGAAATCATGTTCACAGTCAAACAGAAGGGATCACTGGATGTTTCCCATGCCTATCTCACCATGTTTACGGGGTGCTGTAAACAGACCACAGGCTACAGCCCGTAGATCTTCTAACTCAAATACAAATCAGCATCGATTCCACTCCCTGTGTCATATTACATTTATCAGTACTTGAAGCATTACTGAATTTCCTTAGAGTTGCAAATATCTCAAACCAGACTCCTCCCTCATCAGGAGACACTGCAGCAATATCTTTCTATGGAAGGGTCAGAGATTATTCTGACATCTGTGATGAAATGTATGATGTTTTCTTCAACTTCTCACTAGGTGCACTTAGTATGCTTCAAACTGTGGCAGGTGCTGCAGGCACACAGCACGTATTGCACTCGTAGTTGACATGTAAATTGCCACGGCTTGCGCAGCTACCATAAAAATGGACAAGCCTTTAAAAAGTTACATATCACTGAGTGCATTCAGAAGAGGGAAATCTTTCCCACCAGAATTCTCTCTGGGAAGGATGGAACTCTCAGCTGAGAGAGTGACAAAAATGTGAGAAGCTGTCAGAAGAAAAGGATAGTAAGGAAAGTATATCTCCTTGGGAATAAATTATATATCCTTTTGCCTATCTTCAAAGGGCACTGTTAAGCATAATGACTAACATTTGTGATCAATTAGGTAAATCTTTACTGAGATTGCTCCACATGAAAGCAGCTTTAGAGGTTAAATATTTTCATTCCAGAAGAAGGCTTAAAGACTAAGCAAAATTGCATTGTTAAGTGCTTTGGGTAATGGCATTTTCATAAATGGAGATTACCCTTCTGCATAACTGGCTGCATGTGTGCTTGTGTATGAGTGACCACTGCCCTTTCTCTAACAGAAAAATTATTATATCTCTACATTCAGAGTTTTCTCCCAATTCTTAACAGAAATACTGGCAAGTGTTCCTACCTTTGTTGCAGAGAGCTTGGTCTTGGGCAGGTTGCAAACTTGTAAGGGAAATGAGAACGCTGCAGTCATGGGAATGCCAGCACTGGGAAAGAGCCCTACATAAATCCTCTGTAATGAATTGCTTTTTTGTTTTAATTACTAGAACTGGGAGCTTTTTTTTAACAGCTGTTTATTGAGTTCTCATGTTGGACAATGTCCTGGAAGACCACCTAGAGATCTAGACAGCCAGCTTCTGCCAGCTTTGAGTTTACTTCAGCCAGTATTTCTGCAGCTGGTAACAAAATCAAATCCTACACTACATGATGTTCAAGGCCAGGTTGGATGGGGCTTTGAGCAGCCTCTTCTAGTGGAAGGTGTCCCTGCCCATGGCAGAGGACTTGGAACGAAATGATCATTAAGGACCCTTCCCAAGCAAACCGTTCTATTCTATGATTCCACCTCCAAAATGATCATTCAAATATGTTTTGCCAGTTCTAGAAAAAGCTCTTCACACCAGCCTTAACAAGCAAACAAAAAAGTCAGATTTTTACAGTGAGTTGAATATAGTCAAGAGTCTCGGCATTTCTGTAGGTGTTTTAAGGAAAATATGGTGAACTTTTAAGCTTTTTCAAGCTTCACTTCAAACCAAAGACCTTCTGATGCATTTCTAGTCACAAAAGCTTCAACGTAGCCCTCAGGCTAGAAGGCAGCCCTTTTTAAACAAAGGGTAGTTCAGGGATATGTCACTGAAACTCTTCTATGGATTTCATTAAATTCTTTGGCCAACAAGACAGAGACAAATCTACGGAATGGAGAATGGAATAGGTGCAAAAGTTCCATAGAGAGAGCGGATGTGGCTTTTTATTTATGATCTAGAACTCAGATGTTAATATTGATTATTATTCCAATAGGTGTGAATTGAACCACTTGTTTTCTCAGCACTATGTACAGATTAAACAACTTTGGGGTTTTGAATACGGGAATATTCCACTAACCATTTAACATTATACCTAGAGTCAACAGTGTCATCTCAAGCCTTGCCTTTAAACAAATCAGGACACCTTGTAGGTCTAAAAGGCATGAATAAGGCAGTAGAGGCTAGACAATAGCTACAGAGCAATCTAGCCAAATGCCAATGATAACAGTGAGATTAAAACATTAAAAACTTGGAGTAATTCAACAGGCAATAGAAAACAAGATACTAAACTTGGATTGTCATAAGAAGAAGCTGTAAGCCATTTTGAATGGTGGCCCATCAGAAAACTATCACTGAACATGTCAAAAAAAGAATTATCTGAATATTAATGACAGTCAGAGAGAAGTTCTCACTTAAACATCTTTCTATTTTTCAACTAGCTATAAAAGAATGTGCCACAGGTAGGAGAAAGCCATTATCATTTTGTGCCACTTTCATAGACATGGAACAAATCAAGACAATCTCTGCGAGGCACTGCTAAAATTTCACCTATAAAGCTGTCTGCCATTTCAAAACTCAGAGGCAGAAGTGTCAGACAAAGGAAGGACACTTAAAGAACAGAAAATTACTTAAATGGGTAAAGAAATTGAATTATGAGGAATACATTAAAGAAACACACTTATACTGCTGCAGTTAATAAAAAGGCTAAGGGGGAACCAAAATTTGATTAACTGCTTTTCAGCTCTCAGTGTGCTTCATGTACATTACAGAATGGAGCTTCTCTGAGTATGTTCTTACCATTATCAATGCTGCAAAACAACTTCCTTCCGTCAAGGAAAACAATCCTGGCTAGCCAGAGAAAAATTATTTCAAGCGGTATATTCGCCAGTGAAAAAGAAGGAAAAGCATTTATATAATAATCAGTGAAATGCAGATAATATTTGGGGGATAGTGTTGCATGTTTTTTCCAGCCTTTTTAATTTCATGTTCTACAGCCTAAATTTTTAAGCTATAAACCTATCCCCTTGTTGCATTACAATTCTCCACTTTATGTCACAGATTATGCAAATGACACCCAGTCTGTTCCATTCTATAAACCAGTCACATCTAACTTTCTGCCTTGGCCACTGAGTTTTAGAAAAGGTTTCCACACAATTGAAGGTTTTTTTCCAGAATTCAAATGGGAAATGTGTAAAAAGCCCTCAAAAGCAAATAAATAAGCAAGCAAATATCCCCAGGACTCATTTCTTATTCAAAGTCACCTGAAGTCCACTGTATTTACTTTCCTGCTCTATATAAAAATATTTTCAAAGAAAACTTCTGCTTGAAAGACAAAGGGAGGAAAGACTTGGTTCAGTCAACAGGAGAAACTGAATGAAGATGCCTTATTCCAGGCATGTGGGATTCAGTCCTTGGCTAATATTGCATTCAGTTGCATGATTTTTCTTTTATGTAAATAGATTTGCAGCACTCACCATATTTCAATCCTCGCTTTGTTTTGCTGTCTCTCACTGAAAGCACATCATCCTGACAATGCTCAGTCAAGAAAACTAGGACAAGTACAACGCTTGATCATTCCTGGATCATAATCTCAGCATAAACAGAACAGTGAAAACATAAAAAACCCCATTCAGTTCTTATGTTAAAATGTAAGGAAGGTGTTGCCATCTGTATATATCAAATACCAGGATAAAACCAGATAAAGACCTCAAGGCAAGCAGTATTTATATCGCTTCAAATGCTGAAAACTTTCCAAGACCAATTCTGAGCTAGCTGTAAATAGTATGACAGCAATATCCATCTTCCTCTGAAACACTTCTTCACTGGGCGGGTGACCAAGCACAGGTTGCCCAGAGAGGTTGTGGAGTCTCTGTCCTTGGGGATATTCAAAAGCTGTCTGCACGCAGTCCTGCTAGAGCAGGGAGGTTGAACCAGGTGCCCTCCAGAGGTTTCTTCCAACTTCAACCATCCTGTGACACTGTTTCACTGGTCCAGCAAACCCTGTGCGTGTCTCCAGGAATGCTCTGTGTTTAACAGTGCAGCAGAACTGAAATAATGCACCTACCACTGATGAAAGCCACGATAAGAGAGCAGAGTGAGGAATCATCAGTCCTCTGTACGGAAATATCAGCCCATGGACGACTTATTATTGGGGCAAATTAGGCCAAGAGCTGAACTGCAGAAAACACAGATTTATAGAGGGCTGTTAGACTGTCAATAATATAGTAAAATGCAGTTGTTCTGAGGTGTATATGTCAGAGGCTATTTCCTCAAAGCATCTAATGAATAAAAGGGTAGGACAGTGCTGTCACTTCCACTTGGATCAAAACTCACATTTTATATACCTTACAGAGTTCTTTATAAAAAAGCAACAACAGTAGTTTGTTACCTAATAAATTAGGTAACTTCATTAAACTGAACAGCACAGAGATCGAAAGAAAAATCTAGTGCATTCATAAATGGGATATTCTTTTTGAAAAATACCCTTTATATTCTAGTGGTCCTGCTCCTACAATGTGTGAAACTATGCAGATGAGCATGCTACAACCTAAACCTTGGTTTTGACATCTAAGTCAGCTCCAAATTCACCAGAACAGTCCTATTATTTTTATAATAAAAGTGATGACAGAAAAAAATACTAGCATTGAACAAAAAATTCTGTAAGTAAGCAGCAGCCATGAGAGGAGCCATGTAATGCACCTGGAGTGCTTCTCATTTACACACCTGAATTATGAAGAAATGTTCTACATTTTCCCTTGGGGAAGAAGTGAAATGTGCTCCACTGAGCTGGAAACTCACGGCTCTTGATTTTTCTTTCTCAGGTTCACTTGGATATTCCCTCCGTAAAGCTGGCAGAGTCATAGTGGGAAGTTCCAAAGGAAACAGTCACATTTCTTGATGTCATGTCATAAAGTCATGCTTTTTTCTCACTTGTGTGTACATATGCATATGCTTTCTTACACACAAACTCTCCAGCAACACTCCATTCTGCCTTCATCCCAGTTTCTGTGTAAGGAGGTTCAGCAGCAGGCTGGGGACTGCAGCATTCAGTAGGTGTTTCAGAGCCAACAGACTTATATATCAGCCTGCAGCAGAAGCTCCTCACAATCTCCTGCTTCCCCATGCTGGACACAGCATGACTTGCACTCCCAAGCCACCCCCTCCACCCCCGCCCCTTTCAGCACAGCTGGTTCAGTTGCTTCTGCATCAAAATAGATTTGCCTATGGCCTTTTACAGAGATCAATTGTTCACTGGTTTATTCTTGGATCTCTCTCACGCTTTGGTAATGCTGACTGAGGTGCAGACCTGTACAACAGATCTATCACAGGCCAAGAAGAAAAATATTCCAGGACTTGTTCCAGGTTACACCAAAGTCCTTAAATGGTTTGGCCTTGTTCAGTACTTCACCACTTTGCCTTGACGCATATGCCAGACTTGAAAAGGTTGTCACTAGTCAGCATCACATGTCCATAGAAACAGATGTAACCTATATTCTCACCAGTAGTGTCTGTAAGAAAGACCAAATGGTGTCAAGCCCTTCCTTCTACTAGTTCAAGGCATTTTTGACTCGTGAACAAGAGCTCATCAAAACAGTGCACAACTTCAAGTTACTAAATTGCTGAAATATTTCTCCAGAAAGCGCTCAGATTTTTAGGACATTATGTATCTTGTGACTTCAGTTTTTATTGCTGCCAGACCAGACTACAGTACCTCTGTACTAACAAGGGGATTTTGTAATATTCTAAAGCACAAAACCAAGTGACAGTTTTGTTATATAGAACTATCCACCATGTAAAATCTTGAGCAGACAAAATGCAAAATTAACAGCATCATCCAGTGTCACTAGAGAAAAAAACATTACAGCAGTTATAATTCTGAAGATCTCTTTTACAGACACAAAACTTAGGCATAAATTATCACAAATATCCAGGGTCATACATAACTCTGGCTTGGTATTGTTACTGCCAGAACTAATGCATGCAACCTACTCTTCTTGTGCACTTGTAAAATATATCCTCTAAACCTTTTACCTCTTATTCTGCTAATGAAACACAATTCTTTTATCCCTCTATTGAAAAATAAATAAATAAACAAATAAATAAATAAATAAATAGCAACAACCAAAAAAAGTGAAAATACAAATTTTGCATCTGGAAGCTTAAAAGTTATAGCACAGTCTTCCCCCCCAAGGTCCTGCTATTCTCTCTCAATCATTTTGTATTCTAGACAGTGTGGCTCCATTGCCAACACATCAATTCTACTTTGCATGGTTTCATTGTTAGATTTATTAAATTCAATACAATTAAGTGTGAACCTTTTACTCTGAAATCCATATGCTGTAAGTACAGGAACAAGTATGTCTGAAACTTTTAAAGTTAACCATTAGTAAAACAAATGTATTATTTTAGATCTATAAAACAGTTATATGAAGCAGGCTACATTTAACCTTAGGAGAGCACAATGGGCCATGAAGTACAAAGCAAAGATCAGTCTTCCATGAAGTTATAAATGAGGCTAAAATACAGACAGACATACTGACTTCTGGAAGATTCTAATTTAGTCCATTACAAATCTTGAGTAGACTAAAATAGTAACTCATTTTTCTGCTAGAAATAGCTAATTACAGATTCTGAACAAAGTTCAGCAAGTTGTGCAATTATCAAACTACAGATAAACTGAATGACAGGTATAATTTCAGTTGTTCAGCAATTGCAGGAAAGACTAAGGAAAGCTGATCTTGGCACTCGCAGAACTGTTCTAAGATAAATAGCCATTAGTAGTACTTTGATTGCCAATTACAGAGTTTGATCAAAAGAGATACTTATTAACATAAAGGTTAATTTGGTGTTAATGACTATTTAATTTCACAGAACTTGTCTGTACCAGAATATGAATGCTAGCTTATTAAAGTAGCTCTATCCATTTTTTATTATTTCTTCCTTGTGAACTTGACACTGTTCTAGAGATTACTTTTTCTTTTTTACTTCTCAAGATTTTGCTGGGAAATCTTGCAAAAGAAGAAATTGTTATAAATTCTTATATTAAAATGTCACAAAAGTAGCTGCACAACGTGGTGGTTTTAATCAGTGCTGTGCAATGGAATTCATACTTTGCCCCTTTCAGGGGTAGTTACCATTTTGTGTCAATATTTTAGGACCAAAATGGTCAGCATGATTCCCTTTTAGTCAATTTTACTTCAGCACACACTGTTGATAAGCATAAGACACACTAAAATTGATAAAGTTTAAATGATTTTTAAATAGCATTCAAAATAGTTCACTATTTAATGAATGAAACCGTTCATTCTTTTTGCTACAACTTAACCCTTTTTTTAATTATATGAAGTTACCTTTCACCATCTAAAAAAAAGGACAGAAACAATAATGTTAATTTTATAGCACTGTCCAGTCCCTGCTGTGCAAGCCCACAGACCTTACGGAAAAGAGTATGTCCTGGGAATTTCTCAGAAGTTATAACGAGAAACGGATTAAAAAAAAAATCATTGCTTTTAAACTATTTTTTGCTTTTAAATCACCATCTTATTCTAGCAATTCAGCTAGAACCATGAAGGTACCATGAAGCTAGAGTATTTTAACTGGGGAAAACAGGCTGTCTTTGCCTTAAACCCTGAATCTTCTGGACATCACTCTACATGCACCGAAATGTGTCCTGTGCTGGGGTTTTCAAATTAGGGAATGGAACTGTCTTGTAAACGTAAAGAAAAAGGAGGATAATCTGAAGCAGAACCCAGGTCTCACTTTGCTCCCTGAAAATAAATCACAGCCTCTTACAATGAGTATTTTCCTGTCGAATGTTGAAATCAAATGAAATCTGTGAATTCAACACATTCTAACCTTGAAAAATCATGGGTTTTGACTGGTAAAAAAAGCTATTCTTGGTAAATAACATTTGTTGTAAAAAAATAAGTATTGTATATATTGGTAAAGAATATTAAGATACCTCAC